>OMKY01213738.1:0-11922 GCA_900302395.1 Bregmaceros cantori | reverse complement strand
ACCGTACAGCCCTCTAGTAGCGCTACACTGTATGACCGTCATTGTGAAGTCATTTATGGGTCACACACGCCATGTCAGAATCCAACACATCCTTGTCCCCACCAATCTGCTGATTCACCCCCAATCAAATCACTCAGAAATGTATCCTAAAAAAATCTGTCACAAAAACACACCCCACCCAACCTCTGATACTCTTGGGGCAGAACAACACAGAAATGCACATGCTTAACTCCTATGTCAGTTTTTGTGCACAAAGTTTAGAGTCCAAAACACTACGGATGTTTTGACCATAAAACCAGGCGCATCCGCCGTTCTGAGTTTGAACACACATTAATTGTACGTGGTAGATCATATTGATTCATTGTAAGATTCACCCCGGTGTACCCAGCAAAAGCGATTGTATTGGGTTCAAGCACACAATAATTGGACACTGTAGGCCATATTGGGCTTTGAACACACAGCATTGCTCTAGACTATTATTGAACTGTGGCCTGCCTTGGACCCAGAGACACACTGTAACAGTATTAACAGGCTCACAGACTTGTCGGAACAATACAAGACACAACAAAAGCTCAGGTTATGAAGTGTGTGTGCAGGTAACAGCGGTGGCCAATGTGTTGTGGAAAGGATGCAAAAATCAATTTCACATTGGCAGCGAACAGCTGCCAGAAACTTGTTTGTGTCCTTGACTTAACTGTCCTTTATATATATATACAGTCATATGCAAAAGTTTAGGCAACGCATATATTTAAAGTACTAACGTAATTTCTGGCATGCCATGATAGATGTTTGCTCCCCTTCATTCATTCCCAATTGATCCAGGTGCATCCCCTCAGCTGATTAACTCTCTCCTATAGCGATTGGCTGGACATCTTCGGCACACCCCATAAATTCTTCCCGCTCCTAAACCATGTACTGCTTTGTTTTGCTACCCACCGCGTTTCCCTGCTCCACCTAAGCAAGATGGAAAAAGTATTGTGTATGATGTGACATGTTCTCTTGTCCCGTCGCTTGGCTCTGTTCATGGGGGGTTAACTATCTCACCCTGTGTGCTGGGATGAGAATCCCCTAAACTAATGCTGCCTTCTCACCCTGCGCGTGTGTGTTTTGCTATTTTAAATGAATGAAAGTTCAGTGAGGCTAAGGTGCATAGGTTTGCACATACAGCTATGAGTAATTAATGAGTGTGTGCATTTATGGAACACGTTGTCCTGGTTAACACAATTAACATAAATTGTTAATTGGTCGGTGGGCCACAGCGCACCACGGTGCTAAATACTGCTGTCTTGTGTGTTCTTGACCAAGTGTCCATATACCTTCTATATACCTGCTCATTCTGATCTGCAGAGAATATCATTGGTGTCCTGCTACCCCTTATCTAAGACCTGTTCCTCTCTACTCCCTATTTGAGACATGTTCCTCTCTACTCCCTATTTGAGACATGTTCCTCTCTACTCCCTATTTGAGACATGTTCTTCTCTACTCCCTATTTGAGACATGTTCCTCTCTACTCCCTATTTGAGACATGTTCTTCTCTACTCCCTATTTGAGACATGTTCCTCTCTACTCCCTATTTGAGACATGTTCTTCTATACTCCCTATTTGAGACATGTTCCTCTCTACTCCCTATTCAAGAAAACCATCCTTACAGGTCCTTTTCCACGAAAGGGTGAGGAACCGGGCCAAAAGCATAGTGGCAGACCCTTCCCCAACCAGGACATCACCTTTTCTCCCTCCTGCCCTCAGGAAGGCGCTACCGCACCAGGACCTCTAGACTAAAAAACTGTTTCTTCCCACAAGCAGTGGTGCTTCTCAACGCAGGGAGTAGCCCTGCCTTATATAAGGACATCTTACGCACATAGTCCCTGGCCGAAGTGACTTTAATAACATGTTACGCACATAGACTTGTTGACAGAGCCACTTTATAACTTATGTGTTTTATTTTGTTTCCTGTAGGCCTTGTTTTTGCTTTTTTTTGTTGTCTCCGGCTTATGTTATTGTACTATGCTCACCACCTTCTGATCCTGAGAGAGATGCCCAACTAAAATTCCATATGTATGTATTTGTATATGCAACATGGCAAATTAAAATGAATCTTGAATCTTGAAGACCTGTTTGTCTAAGCTCCCTATTCGAGACCTGTTCGTCTCTAACCACTATACAAGACCTAGTCCTCTCTACCCCCTATCCAAGACCTGTTCCTCTCTATTCAAGAAATTACAGCACATATGGTCTGTAAATTGACTTTTGCTTATCCCGTAGGGATGCGTGACAAAATAACATAGAGGTCCGGGGGTAATTGCGAATGATCAGAGGTAACAAGTCCTAAGGTAAAATAAGTGCCCTGCATATCATGCTTTAAAAACAGTTTCCACAGAGTGCTGGACCCAATTTCATCAACGTGGCTTGGCATATCGGAGCCTAGCTTCAGAACGTGGAGCTTGACTGAGCGTGAATGTGGAGGTTGACTAAGCGCGATCATATTCACGAGCTAGAAACGGTTCCATCAACGGAGCTCAGCGGCAAGAGCAGGGTGGTTAGTCGAGCCTCATCATCAGCCTGTCCGAGTATGAAAAATGTAAAAGTGAGTGATACGGTTATTATAGAAAGTCATAACTATTCCCATGATAAATGACAATGACCCCAACAATCAATATTTTATTTATTTATGTATTATTATTATTATGTGATTGTTGTAAAACTAATATCTACATCACTAAGACAAATGCATCATTAAGATAAAAATTACTCATTGCTATGCAGAGGAATGCCATGGCGATATATGAGACAAGCTCATTTGATAAAATAGGACACTGCAAACACACTAGACTCAAAAACTTTCTACAGAGCCCTGACTGCCAGACCACCTGTTATATTGCAAGGTGACATAAAATTGTTGATGCGAACTGGACAAATATGGCTGTTCCGCTAGCTGCTGAACAGCCGAAACTGACATGAGCAGAACGGAAGGCATAATCTTTCTAGTAACTGGTACAATAGTCATCGTGCAGAATAGGGAGTTAGCTACTAGCACGAAGGATAGTGGGCTAAATAGTATAAAGAATAGTAGGCTGAACTAGCATAAAGGATAGTGGGCGAAACTAGAATAAATGGGTGCTGCAGCATATTTGTAAAAGTCTTGCTGTAGAAAACCCTGAAGCTTGACATGACATGACATGTGGAATGGAAAAAGTTTCACAGAAAAAGCATTCCTTAAATTTGGATTGACCGTAGATAAAACAACGACAAAACTAGAAGCACTCAGAGAGTGCAAACCTGCACCAAGGCAATGGGGTCGCTGATGCCAAAACATCTAGACGCTATTATGTTACTTATAGGCTACAGAAATGCACCAAAATGTAATCACTTGTTCCGTTGGTCATTTCCAACAACTGTGGGACTTCTGGTGAGCTCTCACTCTCTAGTCTCTCTAGTCCATCTCTCTCTCTTCCCGCCCATATGTTCTGGTCTTGTGAACTCGGAAAGAACTCAGGCACACAGCGCGAAGACATCACTGGCCATTTAAAATGCCCTTGTACCTTGTTAATATGTAAGAGCGCGTGCGTGTGCTGTCTGCATATTTAACCCCCGAAGAATGACTCAATCCACCAGTGAATCACCACGTCCTCCGCTGCTTATGCTGTTCTGAATCAGAACTCCCCCCGCCCCCGAGGCGCGGCCAACCAGGAAATAAGGTATGCAAACATAATGACCTGGTAACAATGACAACCCCTGGGCCCAGAAAGTAGGCCGAGTAAAGATCGGAATTAACGGTGTGTTCCGAACTCGCTCCCTACTCACTACATAACGCACTACATTGAGGATGCGTAATTTTGGAGTAGAGTCCAAATGTGTAGTGAACATGCATGCACCCTGCAGCATGGAATTTAGCGTGCAACGGATGGTCACTACGCAGAGCACTATATCCCATAATGCATTGAGGTTGCATTAAATATGAAAATTATAGGACACAAATACAGATCCTGGTGAGTAACCGTGACTGGCACTGCTATCACACTGTTATAAATTTAGATTGCTGTTGACTTTCGATGACATTTAATTTAGTTTAATATACTAAACTAATGATTATTATGATGCTATTCATGTAAATGTTACAATTATATAATAGTTGTTAAAATTTACATTTTATAATTTTATAAAATGTAAATTTAATAATTGCAGTTGTTTATAGAATATTGTATAGACAACCGGTAAACACTGTAGAGTTGTGAAGGAGTGAGTACCATGCTATTTCACCATCTAATAGTTAACTAGCCTGGCAAGCCAGACCTAGCGATGTGCGATTTGTGGACGATGCGTTGAGCCTAGCTCACCAGGCTAATAGTTAACCATTCTGCCTCTTAAACCTAGCGGTTATGGTTTCTGCCGACAGACAGGTATTACCGCTAAAAGCGTTCTTTTCCACACCTGTCGTGCGTGCATTGTTTATCAACATAGCAACCGCAATTTGCAACTCATCTATTCTGTAGACTCATCTCCAATCCTCATTGTTTGGAGATGGACTGGTTGATCAATGATTAAGCGAGTTGGCGAATGTCTCGAGTTGCTATATACTCGTGCGGGTTAATTCCAACGTTTTTAGCAGATAAGCTGGCCTGATCGAACCGAGTTGTACATGCAGTCTGTCTGTGTTGATCTAAATTATTGTTATTAATGTGAGCTTCCATTCATGCTCACATAATTCTGCCAGTAGGTCTGGCGTTCGTGAGAGTTCAAACAACACTCTCCTTGGGCTTAAAGCCTAGTAGGCATTGTATCCAGTACACCCAAGCATGCACCTTTAAGATGCATCCATACATTCTTACATCCATATTGCATGTTCAATGGTAGTTCTAATAACTAACACCAGGAACCATAACACCTACTCCATATTGAAGGAGAAGAGGTATATAGGGTAGTCTCCTTCCGGTTCCTCCATAAGTTATTGTACCAAATCAGAAACTGCAGCATTGATATACCACAGTTATCCTAGAAAAACATAAAAATATGATTTTCAATTTATAACTTATGAAGTTAAAATCCATAGCCTTAGAAAGTTAGAACACGGAGTACTCTTCTGATCCTGACCGGCCAAAATTTGTGAGTCCCTCTACATTCAAAAAACTACGACTGGGATTCCCGATCAGAGGATATATACCACCAAGATGAACTGTACAGTATACCGTGATATCCATTTTGGACCGAGCTTTACATCCCATCCACACCTCGGGCAGAATCACAGCCTCGGACAAGAATCGGTCGAGGCGCCCCCTACGACCTCACCATCTAATTCCTAATTCATTTAAGCCCTTTAAGCCACATTCACGCTATACCACGAACCAATCAGAATACAAACACAGTCAATCAGTACTGTGATGCGCTCTAATCATTGTTGTGGTCTGCATTTAACAACCAATCAATCCTCATCTCGCTGTGTACGGGTGTGTGAGTGTGTTGTAACAAAAACACATTAATGAGCACGACCTCGTGATAAAGGAGTGACCTTGGATCGTAGAAAAGACACCCCCTGCAACATGTCTGGGCAAGTCCAGGTTAGTGGGGTTGATTGGCATGATGATCTCCCCCCCCCACAAATATATTCAAGATTCATTTTAATCAATTCAAATAAACGTTGAATTTTGATGAATTTTGTTGAAAACATGATTTTTTTTTGTTATTTATTTATTCATTCAGTGCCATTATCTAGTGTTATTGACCAGGACCTGAAAACAAAATTATTTTAAAACATTTTAAAACAATGGATTGCTGGACCCTCGAAAAGAGTGAATTGATGTGAACGATGCTACTAAAGTGACACAAATACAATATATAGAGGAAAAAAATATATATTTATTGTGCGGTTCAACAAAAACCTAAATACACAGTATATCCATGCAGGGCAAATTGAAAGTGTATGTGAAATTCATGAATGAATCAGTTCAAAACATCATGAAACAGCAGCTCAGGTAAGGTGTTCACATATAGAATTGAAAAATACCCAGAACATGTTTAGCCACTCACACTGACAAAAAAAAATCATTTATAGTCCGTCTTGGTGTGGTAGGCATGGAAACACTCTCCGTGATGTAGGGGTACTTTGCAACCCTTGCACCAGAACTTGCTCTCTCTCCTTCTGCCCCGTTTACTTGGTCGGAGTAATCCGCTCCTCCACATGCCTCCTCATGTCCCCATCCAGCCTGTTCAAGGGGTCATCCTGATCCCTGCTCTGGCTCTGGATCGGTTCTTCAGGCGCAGTAGTGATGGTGACCCAGGTGCGAACAACACTCAGGAGAAAGTCCAATACGCTTCAGACGCATGGAGAAATACACATGTATGATCGATGCGTATATGTGGGACAGTGGGAGTGAAATTATTGGGTTGCACATAGAGTCATCATCATCGTCCTTTTTATAGGAACGAGCCCGAGTGAACGGGGTGCAAAGGTGAAAGGGAGACACACATTATTTGATAAACATTCATAGACGAAGTAGGCGGGGCGCAAATGATCAGCGCCCTGGTAACGCACCCAGATAATATATTTCAATACAACAAATATCAAGGCAATAGATAGCATTTCCGCGTTTTAGCGGGAATATTTCCACGTGCATCAATTTTCAAAGTGCCGATATCACGGCGCACTGTACGTATTATTCATGTACACTCATGCAGCTGAATAATGGATTGGGCGATTGCGTACACACACACAGATATAAACGCACATGATAAAGAAATTCCTACCGTGTACGTCATCTTCTCCACTTTCCGTCCATTCCGGTGATAATTTTTATTGGCAGGTGCATGCCCGCTACGACGCATGCTGCTGGTCGTTGGTATGCTGCTGGAGTCCACCGAGCTCAACGCGCAACTGTCGGCACGAACACCTTGGCTCGTGCAGGGCACAGGGATGGCATTCACCGGCATATCCGCACACCTGTCGCCACCAACACCACCGCCTGTGCTGGGTGACTCAGCTGATCGTGATGGGTTGGAAACACGAAAAAACATGTACAGGGTCCTTTGTCTGGAATCCATAATTACTGAACCTAAACATGAACCCAATTGCGGGCCACACGCAACTGGTTTAAATAGGGCTGTCACTGAAAGCCACGCCCCCAATATGGATTAGAGCGGAGGCATTGGAATGCACTGCTATGCCTCTATAATGATCCTCATCAAATCAACCATGACTTACAATTTTGGAAAAAAAAAAGATCTTTACTCCTCTGTGCTGTGTAATCGTTTTAGAAACCTTATCCTCATGCTAAAAATATAATTTTTACACAGCAAATGGACAAGATATTCATGATGACTTTTCAATGAATAAACGTTACCGACGTCTCTGGGCAACGACAGCCATGGCGGCAAGGGTCGCTAACAACGTCTTTAGGCGACGGCAGCAGTGAAAGAGTTAATAAAATTAAAGTGGTGATCATGTTCTATTCTGAGCTTTCATTCTGTAATATTCATGGAGGTGTTATGGACTACTGCTCTTTGTCTTTTAGCTCATTCTACCGTTTTTGTGTCGTGCCACTATACGTAGGATGCTGACCGATGTCTGAAGTCAAATTCCTTGTCGTGTGTTTTTTATGACCTGGCTCTAAAGGGATTGTGATTCACTCACACTCTGTGCAGCTTGCATGCAGGCAACCATGTGTGCCGACGCTCACATTAAACATTTACTCACAGTATCTTTAGGGTTGATGAATTAGTGAACATCTCTCATATCAACCTTCTGCCAGCCTTGTCTGTGATGTGTGGTGTGCAAACGATTTGTTCGCATGGCCCCCACCACCCTTCCCTGCCACAACCCGTTTTGGTGAGCGAAATGTTTGTTAAGCAGAGTTTGTTCTGGAATTAACTTCTGTTCACTTCAGACTGCCTTTCGGTTTAACCCCTGTGCTCTGAAATCCCTATGTTCCGAAAAGGTATGGGGCATTTTGTCACACTTTAGACACAGTAAGGTCTAAAGCTCTAACCCCTTCCCTAACCACTACCCCAACTGTAAATCCTAAATGACACAGAACTTTTCTGAACATAGGGATTTCGGAATATAGGGATTTCGGGAACATAGAGCTGACCCCTGCCTTTCTATAACTGAGACAAATTTATAAACAAGTGTGAACACATTGCAGTCGATCGTTGATTGGATGAAAATTCTGACTGGAGGGTAATTTCAGGTGAGCGGATCAGACATAGTGAAAGAATGGAATACTTTCTCTCTATGGACCTGCCCCCTCCTACCTCAAGGAGCTAATTTCCCATTTATTATTTTAACGTAAAGTGCGTTATAAATTAAATGTATTATTATTATTTATTATTTCACAAGTTGTGTGTGATGTTCATACTGGTAATTTGATCAAATCATCAAATCACCACTGGTCAAAATGTTCCATGTCAACACCTGTACCAACCAAGAAACTGCAATGTTTTGAGCATTTTGAGGAGGGCAGGAATCGACCTACCGACGCTAAACAGAACAACACTGGATTGGCGCTTCATGGTTGTGCACTAGGGCTGCGATGATTAGTCGATTTAATCGATGACTAACCGATTATTAAATTAATCGACAACTAATGCAATAATCAATTAATCGCCAAGGACTTGAATCATTGTTATTGTCAGCAGTTTTTTGTTGACACCACCACTTATTGGTCTACACAAATTTGGTATCGCTTGATAATTTCTCAAAATCCAAAATATGATTACTGTTAACACTACCTTATAAGTAAGTTTGTGTCCAAGTAATTAACTTCATTAGTTTGCTAACTTGAACCAAAGTTGACTACAATTCGATTAATTTATGTGTCACTGTGAAAAACTTTAAGGGAATTTTTTAAAAGGCAAAAAATCTAACCGATTAATCAACTAATCGTTTCAACAATTGACAACTAATCGACTATTAAAATAATCGTTGCAGGGCTATTGTGCACATTTCTACACAGAGAGATAATGAAATATGATATTAACTTCAGCGGCAACCATTTTAATGCTAAAAAAATTGTATTGATGTTTGAGAAGAAGAAGAGATTCTCCACTGATTTGAATGTTCTTCATTCTGAAAATGTTTCTTGAAGGCAGTAAGCATGTGCTTTCTTTACGACATCTGTGGAAGTTCATGGTGCTGAAAGTCAAGGGACTTGTCAAATTATTGAACTGATTCAATTGATTCAGTTAACTGAAGTGAACAACCCATCATTCGATCTCAGGCTGCGCAGGATAGATGAGGGAGCCCGGCGACCGTGCTGCTTTCAACACCTCGTCACGCCCGGACCTCAGGTCGGACTAATGGAGCTGAGCTCTGCACAATTTCCTGGAAGTCTATCGGTTCACTTGCCCGACGTGACATTGAGTGCCAGGAATGTTGTTCATGTGACACTACTGATACATCAATACTTTGGGACTAAACAAGTACACATTTTTAATACACTTTAGTTAACAAATCATGTGACAAAATGCCAAGAATAAGTCTTGAATCTTTCAAGAAAGCTGTGGTCACTGTGACTACAATGCAAACCCATTTCATAATCATCTGAGGTAGAAATTACCACATTTGAAATTGTTAAATTTTAGAGTATATTAGTTGCATATTGGTTGTTGCAAATTGCCCACTTTTTAACAGTATTGGGCTAAAAATGTGACATTGGTCAGAGTTGTTGCAGTAACACAATCAAAACCTTCTAAAACCACACCATGCGGTGGAAAAAAAACTCTATGGTCATAAAGTGCTCCCAAATCAGCCTAACAAACATCTGCCTCATGGGATTAGTGGCCGGTAAATGAAGCAGAGGCAGATAACCCAAACAATGGCACAACATCTATGAGTGGTCGGCACTCCACCTACTTAGCCTAGTGAACCAGAACCAACCAATCGTCCACGTATCGCACACGGCTAGATGGTACATTGGGTCTTGGCAAAACAGGTAGACATCGCCCGGGCTGTCCAATCAAATTATTTGGGCGGAGTTTGGTATGGGAGACAGGAGATGTGGGCAGAGTTTGGTTGTCACGTCTCCACGCCATTTGTCCCACCTACTGCCCTGTGACTGTATAACACGATTTGATTGACACTTTTTTTGACACGTTTTTCGACCCTGGTTTTACCAGACCCAATGATCGGTCTAATCGCGTGCGATGCATGGACGATTCGTTGGTTCTGGCCAGTGCTTAATTTGTCAAGCCGGAGGTCCCGGAGCACTGGAGCCAAATAGCTCTCCCAGCTCAAGATCAGCTGGGGGAGCGCAAGGAGTGGTCGTCAGAGGTGGGGGAGCAGCCGTCAGAGGTAGGGGACCTAGCTCCCCCTTGCTCCCCCTCAAATTAAGCACTGGTTCTGGCTCACCAGACTACCACAAAACATGGGTGACCCATGTTTTGTGCACAGTCAAATGGAGATAGTGAAATATGAGGATCCCTAACGACAGAGGAAAGACTAGGTTGGAGTGATTTCTAGTAGGAGTGTGTGTGATCCTTTCTAATGGTTAGCTATTCAAAGGGGTGAATTGGAATTAATTGGACTGCGAGCGACCGGACTGTCTCTTTTTCCTCTCCGCTCAAACAAATCAATTAAGTGGCTAATTGTTGAAAGCCTGAGGTAATCGACCTGCGTGATGAAGCGTGCGGCCGAACAAAGAGAGCGAGAAAGAGCGCTAGAGACTTCTATTTGGGACTTGTTAACACATTGAATAATTGATTAATTGTTACGGCTTTAATTCAATCCAGTATGTTTGAAAGGCTCCGGGCCGCAGTCTTCCAAACTTTCCCCCACAGCCTGTCGATAGAATGATTAATTGTTCACACTCTCCACAGATCTATTAGCAGTGATGGGAAAGAGGTCGAAGAGTGAGCGGAAGCTGTTAAAGCAGGGCTACTCAACTGATGGCCTGCGGACCAAATCCGGCCAGCCAATCAATTTTTTTCTGGTCCCCAGAGCAATCCTAAAAAAAATGTTTAAAAAAATGTTGGTCAAACATGTTTTATCTATCCGAGATGCTGTTATTTACATCACCAGAAGCACTAGAAATGTGTTGTTGAGGGTTGAGGCTAACTGAGTTTCTGTTCTTTACCTCAACAGATGCACTATAGATGTGTTGTAGTTTAAGTGAGCTGCTGCTGTTCACCACTATTTGTGTGTTGTTGTTTCAGATGTTGCTTGTTAGAAATGAGAATGCACCATTGTTGCATAGAATTGAAGCCCTTTTAATGTGAAGTATGCTACTTTAAATAAAAGTTATGAAAATGTGGTGGTTTCGCGTCGTGTCAAGTTGAGCATTGGTAGGTTGAGCATTTCCACGGGTTCTATTCCCCTCATCAGCTATTCTGCAATGTCTTCCACCGACTCTTTTCCCAGTTTCCGATTTAATCCTGTCATTATCTCTCAATAAAGAATGAAAAACGGCACTTGCACCCAAAAAAAAACCTAAAAATATAACTGCAAGCAGTGATACGGGGCCAAGCAGATGGCGCGCACAAGATTTGCTTCAAGCGTTTTGTGAGGCTCGGTCCAGAGATACTATATACCAAGTTTCAGAGTGATTGCTCAAAATTTGAGAGAGGAGTAACATTTTAAGTGATTTGCACTAAATTATAAATGGCAGTGTATCTCTTCTGTGGGGATTGATGTCATGCAGTGTGTTGCATTCGGCTTCATCTAAGGAATCCAGAGATAGCAGGTTTTTGAAAACCGGCCAGACGGTTTGGAAGTTTCAGGCAGAAACGTATGTGAAATTATCTGCATATTTGGCCCATTGGTGGCGCTATAGAGTTAGGGCTGGAGACCTGGAAATTGCTGTGGGCAATGCTGACCCTGACTAGAATGAGTGTGTCATATTTCAGCATTTTCCTATATAGGGTTCTATGGGCTGCCATAGGAATCCATTGGGAGTATGATAATAATAATAATGCCAAATTTGATTGGCTCTCACGGCT
>OMKY01213737.1:0-10646 GCA_900302395.1 Bregmaceros cantori | reverse complement strand
TATATGAATGAATATTTATCTACACTCTCTCTCTATCTATCTATCGCTCTCCGCCCCCCTTCTCCCCCTCTCTCTCTATCGCTCTCTCTTTCTCACACACACACACACACATTGCGCACGCACACGCATAGATAGAGCATGCAACCATAGATATAGCATACACATACACACGCATGGTGTGGATTGCACTAATGTGAGCCATTGCCAAATGTGGGACACGTAAACTCCAGTGGCCCCTGCTCCTCCCCAAACTAATGAATGTCAGTAAAACGATATATGGTAAAAGCAAAATGGCGAAATATTACGTTCAACTGTTCAACACTACACTTACTACACCATATTAGAAGTTTTTTTTTTTAAATGGTCCACATTAGGGCAATAATCCCTACCTACACACACATTCACAAGTATGGACACACACACACACATGCACACGTATGAACACACACACATATATAGACATACATCATAATCAGTGAAATTGAATGCAATGTCATGACAACCACTTCACTTGATCTGCTCCTGAAGTCCTCACACAATGTCATTTCGTTTAGTATTCAGCTGTTTATTGTAATAATCAAGTTAATATTCCTTTTTACGAATCATCTTCCTGCCAATAAATAATATAACAATAACTTACTTTTTCTGTGTTCGAGAAGCTCATCACAACAAAGCCCCCTTCGACCACAACCATTTGATAAAATATTTTACAACAACACGAATAAAGTCAACAACATGCGCCCCACCTTTGTTGTAAGGGAGGCTTAGGAGAAAATTCAAGAACTACGCCCCAACAAAAGTCTCTGAAAACACAGCGGATCCAGCTCAAATTGCAGGATCATCAGGCGGAAATAATATAACAAATTCATCTATTATCAATTAACATTTGTCAGGCAGTTGAGCTCAACTGCTCTGTTCAAACAGCTACTTGAAAATTTCCATGCAATAGATTTTGCTGTACATTCATATATTAAAAGAGTCCAAATTAATTGCAGGTTGATCCAAATTAGACATAAAATGTGCTTGTGATGATTCTTGATCAGAGCGTAGTTCTCTCCTAATTCTGATCTCTTCAAATCTCTGTTTGAAGATTGGCTAAAATACCCTTACTATAAGACTGCATGACTGCAATGCATGATAAACAGGTCGGTACCACAAGCCCTCAACAAAACAAAGTGACATAATCCCTGGGTTGGGGTGCAGGCGGGGATTGCATCCAAGTGGAGTGCGCTTTCAGAAGGAATCGTTTGAGAGGGAGAGATAGGGAGAGCAATTATCGAAAAGAGGTGAAGAGGAATAGAGCTTGACAACTGGTGTCTCTCACTTCCTTCCTCACTCTTTCTCCCTCCCTCTCTCTCTCTCTCTCTCTCTCTCTCTCTCTCTGTATTATCCACTCCATTCCGATTCTCCGCGGTCTTTTCAGTGTAATATCCACCGATCGAGAGGGGGACACACAGGCTTCGTCGGCCAGACGCATTGTTGCCAGCCTTGTGTATCCATAAGCGCTTCAGGTCCTGGACGCAAACTAAGGAAGGGGTTGTGGAGGTGTGTGTGCTGTATCCAGAGAGAGAGAGAGAAAAACAACATTTTGATCGCATTGTCTTTTCGTCCTTCGGTGAGGGAGATGGTGGAGGGGACAGGGGGGGAGTGCAGTGCTGACATGCAAGGCAGAACAACTGGGAGTCCACAGGGATGAGGGGCAGTGGAATGACGGAGTTGTCGGTGAAACATGCTGCTGCTGGACTGGGAACCGTTGATCGGGCTATTGGTCGTCGGGATAGGTGGACCTCTCATAACGTGGCAAGCCAGAACCGGCAAATCGTTCACACATCGCTCGCAGTTCACGGTTGATGGTCTGGATTAAGCAGGGTCGAGAATGGGGAGGATCCAAATCAAGTTATCCAATCACAGAGCAGTAGGCGTGGCAAGTGGTGGGGAGTAGGAGGAGCATTCTAATCAAGATGCGTACCAAACTCCGCTCACGCCTCGCACTAAGCTCTGCCTTTGCGGGGCTCTCTGCTTGGTCCACACCCAACGACTGCGGTGAGTGATGTGTGTGCGCTATATGCCTCGCCTGGCTTGCTAGGCATCTCCACCAATCATCTTTCAGAACAGTACATAACGTGACGTCTGCTGTCATACGTGTCCCCCAAGAATTGAAGTGTTTTCATGCTGTCAGATTTTACAACACTTGATGCGCTCTCCAACAATGGCACTCCACATGTGAGAGAGCATGTACTCTCGCTCGTTAGCAAGAGGATAGCCTTCCACGCTATTGGTCCAGCATATCAACAACACATAAAAAGCACCTGTGCTGTAATTCGCCGACTTGGCAGTCAAATCTTTGGCTGTGATCGAGGGTTCTAATGAACCAAGGGGTCGGTAAGTGAGCTGATGTGTGGCCATGGAGCATATACCAGGAGTCAACCGCATTGGGCGTAGTTGTTGTCAGAATATCATCTTGCTCAAGGAGTACGACGCTGTTCAAAAAGCTCTACTAACATGATAATGTTGGTGCCTCAGGAATTCGCTTTTTTCCCGGAGTGGAGTAGAGTGCCACGACCCAACATCGATAGTCCACAATACTACAGTGTCCCAATGATGAGATGGTGAGGATAGAGGTGGGTGTAGCATCAAGCCTCCTCCACTGGACCAGCAGCATATTGACAATGTTGATGTTCTTGGTAACACTTGTTTTGGGTGGTAGTCATGGTATGGTACCTTGTTGGGGTTGATTTTTGGTGCCAGTAGTGTCTGAAGCATTAAGCTGCCTGGGCTCCCTCAAAGTTTGCGTACATAAAAGAATAGTGGTAGTGCTGCTGCTGCTGCTGCTGCTGCTAGTTCTGGTCTCACGTCTCCACCGGACTCGGTACCATACTGTTGGGCGTGTCGGGCAGTTGCGAGGAGAGCGAAGTCACGTCACTGCCCGAGGAGTTCCCCAGGGAGCCCGACTCAGAGAAAGACACCTGAGGTACACAAGTAGCGCAAGCAAGAGGTTAGCTTTGTATTTCAGTCATGAGCAGTGGACTACAACAATGTGTATAAACAACTTGACTATGAAAAATCACATGACTTTTTGCGCACTGTAATGTGACCACCCCCTGTGGGTCCCACTGATCCTGTACCGTGTTTGACATGTTACATATGTCGCTGCACTATTATTAGGCCAATGCTGCCAACTGATGAATCACATTTTCTCTCTTTCTCTTTCTGTTGTCGAGGCATTAACACACATTTAGGCATTTGAGTAACATAATATGAGAGTTAATCCTTTAATGACCCAATACATTTTGGGACTAAATAAAATACCAACAACATTATAGCATGAAACTTACAATGCACAAAAAAATGATCAAAAATGCAGTTCCATCCAACAATACATTTCCAAAAGCTGTTCAGTAAATATATATACCCTAGATTGCCCTAGGGTGGGCCACGGCCTAATGTGGGACACCTAAGCTCCAGAGGCTCAGGCTTCTCCCTAAACTATTGAATGCCAGTGAAACTAGGGTAAAAGCAAACTATGGTAATGTGTCTTTTACATTACAGTTGAAAATTAAGTTCAACTGTTCAACACTCATTTCACTGTCCCACCTTGGACAACTGACTGGCCCACATTAAGAAGCTGCAAAAATGGGCCCGCATTAGGACAATCCACCCTATTTCTCATTTTGTGAGCCAATGCCGTGCAAACATGAGAAGGAAATCTAGTCCACGTTCCTGCCTCCAAATTTCCAGTTTCCGATATGCAGAGTACACATTCTGCATCAAAATGTTTTGCATCATACCATGTTGCACTAAGTTTTGCATTCCTGCTAAAAACAGAGCAGTATTGTTGCATGGTGCTAGACAGAGAACGGAGGAGGATTCGACATCCAGAGTCATTCGAATCACACGTCCATTAACTATACATCAGAAGACAGCCGGGCCAACGATACCATGCCAATTGGTCGGTCGTTACGCGCCGCTGACCGACACGCACACCACCGTAATCTGACCACACTGTCCCCCGTGCGGTGAACAAGCGATTGTGACAGATTAGATGCATGCTTGTGTGTGTGGGGTGTGTGTGCGCGTGTATGTGGGAGGGGGGTTGCGTGCATGTGCGTGCGTCTGGGTGTGGTACGAGTGTAGAGTGTGTGTGGTGTGTGTTACACGAGGTGGTGAGTGTGCGCTCACAGCCTCTGTTAAGATATACTCCAAATCGGGTGCGGAGGGAGGTGCGAATGTGTGTGGGTATTACACGTGGTGCCTGTACTCATGTGTGTTTGTGTGCTAGGCTGCATGCATATACGTTGGTGTGTGTGTGTGTGAGGGGGCTGGGGGGGCATGTGTTTGCATGATTGTGGACATATGGTGGGGATGAAGAGAGAGGGGGAAGGCCCGTCTCCATACCAGTTGCTGGAAAGCCGGTTGGTCCAAATCACTCTGCAGAGCGAACTCGCTGAGAGCTTTCCATGGCGGCTGGAAGCTCTGCACCTCCACTGGGGTTCCCTGCACCCCACCCTCGTGTCGGATCGGGGAGCCAGCCACCAGCGGCGTCCCTGTCAAACCCTGGAGGTTCTGCAGTGATAGAGTGTTACACAGCTTGTTATTAACAATTTCAGCAAGGCAGAAAGCACAATTTTTTCCTAAAGACGAGTTTACACACTAAAACAGGTAGCTGACATTTTAAAAAATGCGACTTCAAGTTACTCACTCGACGTAGTCACTTGTTTTTCTGGACTAATAGTATGGCAAAATGTTAGAGAATAAATGGGTTTGGGTGTGGAATTGCACAGTGCAGGTTACCACCATAATTTTTCAATAACGAAATAGGTGCATGCTGTCCCATTAAATAGACAAGCTCAAAAATAAGGTAACGTGACGGCCCGGAAGTCATATTCAGGGAACAATTTTTTCCGGAACTACCTGTCGAACTTGTCTATAAAGTAGAGATCCTCTTTTGGAGGACATTTGGTGGCCCTTCAAAATCAGTGCAAACATTTTAGTGTTAAAACTGCTGGCACAGGAAGATTTGAGCATCTGTGACAACACACCCCATCAAGATGGGTAGTGGCCCTAGATTGACAGCCCGTTTACATGGCAATCCTTTATGAAGTCAAGCAAATTAGTTTAAACTAAAAAAGGGCATTAGAAAAGTAAACGACATGAGGAAAACATTATTTCAACGCTTTTACATTGGCTATGTCTGAAATTGTTCACTATCCCTATATAGTGCACTCAACAGCAACAACAAAGATTTTGGACACTAGAGTCAGCGCGGTCAAAAGTATTATAACATTATAAAATTCAACAATCATCACAAAAAAATAATTTGCTGTGGTCGGCACTCTATTGACTTCCAAAACAGCATGTTTGGAGTTTAGGTAATTTTTAATGTGTCTCACAATGCATTATGGGTCGTATTGCTTGGTCTAGGGTACATCGATGCTCCCTAATTTTACTATATACTTTGAGTGCACTATATAGGGAACAGGGAGTGATGTCAGACACAGCCATTGACTCTCCCTCGCCTCCCTTTGTCTCCCTGATCTCCCTCTCTCTGTTTCTCTCTCCCTCCATCTGATGCTCTTCTACGCTGTTTCACTTTCATTGTCTTTGGCCTTTCAAGTTTGCCACGCACCATTTATAACACATGCATGCCCACACAAACACAGAACACAGCCATACACACACCCAGACAGAGATGGCAAAAGTACCCAGATTTCCTACTTGAGTAAGAGTAAAATACACTATTAAAAAAACAAATCAAGAATACAAAGTACTGATCCAAATATCTACTTGAGTAAAGTAAAGAGTACAGTCTGAGAAATATACTCAAACAGTATTTTTCGAAAGAATAAAGTACAAAGTACTAAAATAAAATTGTATGTTTTTTTCAATGTTAGTTTGTCAATGTTATTTTTTTAATAAATTACTAACAACCTAGACTAATTTAGCTTATATTTCGAGACTAAATGACAACCACTTATTAACGTAATAATTGGGACTCTACTCAGTGCATCAGCGCACGCTACTGACTCATATTATACATCTTATTCTACCCTGCCAATGCACAAAAAAGAGAGAAAAAGTAACAAACCTGTTTTGGTAAACGTAAGAAGTAGAAGTACAGATATTTTTGTTAAAAATGTACTCAGTACAAGTAAAACGTAATCACAGAAAAAAGTACTTCTAAAAGTACAGATACTTTTTGATTTTACTTAAGTATTTGTACTTCGTTACTTCCCATATCTGCAGACAGACTACACTGCTGTGAGTGTGGCCGTCCACTTGGAAATAATCTCGTTCCTGTGGCTCACTCGTAGTTGTTGGCTGACCAGGGCTGTGTTCCAATTTGTGTACTTCTCGAAATGCACTCCACTCCACAAAAGTGCTGTTCCAAATAGAATACTCTGTACCAAACTAAACGGAAATAGCGGTCATGTGGCACGTTATTATCACTCAATACACTAAAAAGTAACATCATTGTGGCTCTTACTGCATTGTGGTGACAGTTCCCCACCAAAGAAATAAAATACAAATGAAAATTCACATTTATATGACTTTGAAGCCGTCGCAACAGTGCCTGCATCTTCAGTCGCCATTCTTTCTTTTGAAACATTTGCTGGTGGGGTCCCGCCTTAGTTTGGACACTCTGACCTAGCAACACTTGATCTTTGGCATGCCCAATAATAATAAGTCCATATAGGACTACGGCCAATATATACCTGCTTTGGCTTTGATCAACAGTGTACATGATTCGGAGGAGTTTTTTTTTTGTTCTATAGACGAGTTCAGGGGGGACTTCCGATGCCTAAACGTCACTTCCGGTGTCATTTACCTGCCATGTATTTGGCTATTTTTTCAACATGTGTATTTGGTGGGAGCACACACCTACAGCGTTATTTAAAAATCTTGGTGTGCTATTCCACACCCAAACGCTCTCGTGCGGATCTGTGACCCACAAACGCATGATTTAATAATCAGTTCAACCCGTTCCATTGTCTCATTCCTTTTAAAAGTACTAGTAGAAGCAGCCAGCCAATTGGTCCAGAAGAACACGTGACCACTCGGTGAGTAACTTCAAGTAGGATTTTGACTGTATTTAATCAATATTTATACAAAAAAGTTAACAAACTAAGGAGTGTGATGTGTAATTGGCCACATAGCAACATCTAGTGGTCGGATATTTAATTGGTGCGTGTTTTGTGTGTTTTTGTGTCCACGTACCGCGGCCTTCACCAGACTTTATATACATACATATAGGCACCGGAAGTTACCTACAGAAGCGCGGGACAAAATGACTCCCCCCAGTGTTTTGCACATAAACTCGTCTATTGAAATGCAGACCATGCAGTTTAGGTGTATTTTACATCTAAGCAAAATCCTCCTGACAAATGAACGACATTCTGTTTAGAATAAACTATTGTTACCGGGGTGGTTGATGGCGATTTGGTTAAAGACACTGAACCTAAGGATGCCCCCCTGCATTCATGGTAATGGTGCTGTGGTTTATATCACGGCGAATCTAATGACGTGAGTCCTACTCCCGTTGCCGGTTTATCTGCAATGTCTACCCTCGATCTCTTCAACCACATTTCCAACTGATCCTGTCAATAAATATTGAAAAACGGAGCTTACGCCGGAAGAAATAACATTAGAAAAAAAAAAAAAGAAAGTTACTATTTACAGACATGTAATTCTACACAGCACACAAACAGAGACAGAATGGTTGAGAACATCGTTCAGAAACGAGCAGTTTCTCTCCGGCTTTCACTTACGAAGACGCTTACAGTCTTATCGGAGTGGTGCTGCTGCTGAAGCTGTTTCATGAGGATGCTACGTTTCTTGTCCTTGCAGCGCTTGTTCTGGAACCAAACACGAATGACGCGCGGACTTAACCCCGTCATCTCCACCAGTTGCTCCTTCATCAGAGCGTCCGGCCGGGGATTTGCGTTGTAGCACGTCCGAAGTGTGTGCAACTGCTTCTCGTTTAGCACCTGTGCAAGGTAAATGTGTGTTCAGAGATGGCAAATCCAGTTCCAGGAAGTAAAAACTCCTGCCACATTTTGGTTCTGCCAATGCACTGCAAACAGGCATTGTCACTGATCAGCAGATCAACCAGACTGAAGAGCTGCACTACAGGAATAACTGATATTCTCCCTGTTTGTAATGTGCAGTTAGAACCAAAACATGGAAGGACTTTTTCTTTTTGGAACTGGATTTGCCTTGTTTAAATAATACATTTTTTACATTTTCTCGTCAAAATTATTTCTTGTATCATTTGTTAAAATCCTGCAACCATCTGCAACATAACATGACAACATGAAACACTGCAATCGTGTAGGACATCTGTCATTATAGTCTGTACAGTAAAGGGCTCCCAGTTTTGGGAGAGCACACTTCACTGCACAGGGAACTGAGTTCAATTCTTTGGACAAGCCACAGAATTCCAGTTGTGTTACATGAAAACTCCATACACATGCTTGTTGTATTGGATTCAAATTACGTGTTGGCCAGCAACTCAGTTCTAACACAGACAGAATCAAGGAATTTGGATCACATGCATCTGGCATAGGACTCCCCACAGCAGACCAGTTCCATATAAGGGCCATTGTCCATTGGTACAATTGCAATGACAAATCACATGAATGAAACCCATTTGCCATGGTGAACAGGGGCTGTGTTCGAAATCGCTGGTGTTGTCAAAATGTTTATAACATTGTAAAATTCCACAATCATCACAGAAAGTTATATCTATTTGCCGTGGTCGGATGCCCTTGACTCCCGCCATGCCATGTTTAAAGTTTAGTTCATTTTTAAAGCTTCTTGCAATGCATTAAGGCTTATATTGCTTGGTCTAAGGTACATTGATGGCCACTACTTTTCGCGGCGCATTGTTGGATACTCTCAGTGCACTATAGGGAGTATTCTACAATATGGCGTAAGTCCCATATAGCGCACTATATCGGGAGTGGTTTCAGATACAGCCACTGTCTCTGGTGTGTGTGTCGGGGTGAAGGACTGGTGGGATATCTATTTGTTGATTGATTTGTTCATTGAATAACACCATCTGCGGCCATTGTATGGGCCATGGCTTTGTCATGATTAAGTTCACGTTCACTGTGTGATTTAAATATAGGAACGAGGAGATATTTGCACAGTCATAGTGTTTGACAGTTGATGTTATCAACAACCTGGTCTTTGGGTCTCTGGAAATTCTTCCACAATACAATAATATCTCTTGCGGTACTTGTATAGCATTAGTCAATCTTGTCTGGCCAAAAACTTTCTTTAATTGTTTTTGTCTAAATATATATCAATATCTATATATTTATCCTGCATGTACAGTATATGCCTATTTATACAAACAACTATTAATACACCGTACACTGGCAGCAGACCAGCTGCTACACAGATTACAGAGATTGATTCCAAAATACATGTACAGTATACGGTGTGTGTGTGTGTGTGTGTGTGTGTTTGTGTGTGTGTGCGTGTGCGTGTGCGTGTGTCCGTACGTACATGCGCGCTGCGGGTGCATGTGTGTGTGTGTGCGTGCGTATCCGTGTGTATGGCAGGCGAACATTATGCACTGTTCGCCTGCCATACTGTGTGTGTGTGTGTGTGTGTGTGTGTGTGTGTGTGTGTGTGTGTGTGTGAGTGCCCGTCTGTGATTCTGTGTGCGTGAGAGAGTGCGTGTGTTTTGGGGCAGCATTGTTGTGTAATGGGGCTATTACCGTGCGCACTCGCGTCGTCTTCTCAGACTGTTTGTTGCCATGCGCATGGTTGCGGTGAGGAGCCTGTCGTACCGCCACGGGATCTGTTGAGGAAAGTGAGGATTATTATTATTACCTCGCCAATCGAGGGGAAACGTTACGGCTCGCATATTGTCGTCAGGCATTTATCCTTTAACATGTTTATTAAAATTGTGCAATGTTAAATTAATGTTTTGTTGTTATTATTATTATCATTATAATTATTATTATTATTGTTATTATTATTATTATTATTATTATTATTATTATTATTATTATTATTATTATTATTTTAGTAGTAGTAGTAGCAGTAGTAGTAGTAGTAGTGGTAGTAGTAGCCCTGTATATACTTTATTTTACTATACTATTTAATTATACTATTATACTATACTTATTTTTTTGTTATCTGAAGAGACATACAATTCATGACAATATGTTCATAGTGATATCTAAACCTAACATTTAACATTTCTATAATAAATAGATACTCGATCTTGCGTTGTTCCTCTCACTCGGCCAAACGGATTAATACGGCCAATTTGGAAATTAATTTCCGGCGCGTAGGAGAGAAACTAGTTATCTCGGCCATTTCGCGCAAACGCACAACACGCGCGACCGCACGCACACACACACATACGCACGCGCGCGCACGGATACGCACACTTGCACGCCAGCCTATAGATCACACACGACTGTAGGCTCGCACCAGTGCAAAGGGCAAGGAGCAGCCGCTACATGCAGGTATAGTTGAGTTTTATTTTGTGTATGTGTGTGTGTGTGTGTGTGTGTGTGTGTGTGTGTGTTTGTGGATATGCATGTCAATGTGGCTATGTGTCAGTGTATGTTTGTATGTCTGTTTTGTGCATCTGTTATGCATAATGGGATTATTATGTGTGTGAGTGT
>OMKY01213734.1:0-10401 GCA_900302395.1 Bregmaceros cantori | reverse complement strand
GGGGAAAGGCGGCACAAGCTGTTTGTTTTGCTTTTGTAAACGTTTTAATCAGTAAAACACACACGCGTGCTGCCCAGTAGCTCGGAGATCGGAAGAGCACACGTCTGCCTCCAGTCACAGTCAACAATCTCGTATGCCGTCTTCTGCTTGACAAAAAAAAAAATCAAAAGTTTGAAATATACGTCGACACCACTGCCGTTAGTTTGCATTACTTGCATATGCCATATCCATGGCAGGGTTTCTGAGGGGGAAAATATTTAAATATCAATAAATAAAATACATGTTTTTAAAAAATTGATTCACAATTGAACAATAGGCGGGGCTGTGCAGAAAATGCGCAAAAGATCAATTTGAAATCAGAATTGGATTATTTTGTCATAAATGTATTTATATATGCAAATCGTAAAATCAGATTTTAATGTTTTTCTAGGATAATTGCGAAACATCAATGATGTAGTAACTGATTTAGTACGGCAACACAATAAGTCAGTGTGCTTTTGCTGGTTGTGTCGTAAATTATAATTGCATATTTGTATGTATTTGGATATATTTAATATAATTCATGAAATAATATATTGTGATGGTAATGATGTCGGTGTAGACTGTGGGAAGAACACGGAATCACCTCTGGGAATTCAACAAGGAGGCAGGTTTGAATTTGTTCATATTATATTTACTATATTTATATAGACAGACCAGGGAACATGCTGGAACAATGCACTTGTCAAAAGCCCGCCCTCACATTATTGGACAATATTCCATCATCTTAGCATTGCATTACCACATGGTAACCACATGGGTCTGTCCGGTAGAGTGGGCTTGATAATATAATGTGCGGTAGTACCACAAAACGTATAAGAATATAATCATATTGACCACATGCTCAAGAGTGATATATATATATATTGAGTGATATAATTTGTAATTTTGATGTGTTTTTTTACTTCAAAAGTTTGAATCAAATCTGAAATCGAGGTTTCACAGATAAAAATCAGGATTTTATTATTTGATGATGAAGAGGAAGCGGAGGTTGATAACGATAACAATTTTATGGTGACCCTTCAAATAGGAGTATGGGAAATTTCACATACGTGTCTCATTAAGTATTATAATTTATGACATCATATTCATTAATTAAATTAATTTAATGGAAATGATTGCAGGGGGCTACGATGCTATCACTTTCCAACATGTTTCCTGGGTTTCTGAGCAGGGTATCAAGCCAACAGCTGACTCCGAGCTCAAAATATGTTGTCGTGGCATTTCCTCCAACGCTCACTTATTACAAAAGTGGAATTCCTCCGGGAGATTGACCTTCAGTGTCTACGTCCAAGACCCATTGGTTAATTGTCAACGACGGCAGTGCAGCATAAAAGTTCGTCTTTAGCTTCTTTCCGTCTTTGCTGGCGCTGTGCCGCCGCGGCCTAATTGTTTCTCCCCCTTTCCGATAACACCTGTCACTTGTCCTCTTTGTGGAGCTTGGCCAGCTCGCCGCGCGGGATCCAACTTGCCGCCGCTGCGCCTTGTTGAGTCAAGAGGCTTAAGTACAAGTCAAGTCACATTATCATTTTCATAACTCAAGCGCTGACTCCTGGCCATGATGTGACAATGTGATTCTAAGATGGCAGCGAGGTAATTGTGAGTCGTTTTTTTCACCCTTAATCTTCTACCTGGATGCCCGCCACTCTATAGCTCAATGGTGAGAGTGTGCAGATATCCTAGCTAGAGCTGCGCGATATGGACAAAAATCCATGCTATATAGCTTACAATTCACCATTGCCGAGAGACAGCAGCGTAGCTCAATCTGCGTTCATTGTAGATAAAGCCTATACAAAAATAACTTACTAACACTGGCCACTAGGAGGCAGCATATGTAGTTGCGAGACATTACATAGGAAAGCACACGTTGGGAATGGTGTCATCACCATGGTGAGAGGAGACGATAGCCGCACAGATAAAAATAAACACACCACAAAATACCTAAAATACTTGATAAGTCTAAAACTTTTTTTTGTCGGTGTATTGTCTAACTCAATTTCCCACTCATTTACAACTATCGCTGTACAATGGATGGTGAAGCCACAGCCCATTTATTGCCCACAAACGTGACAAAGTAGCAAACAAAGCTTATTAGCAGTTCAATAGCCATCCAGGTTATGAAATTACGCGAACTCATTGTATTTGTTACGTTGTGTGCAATTAATGGGCTGTGCAGGCACTTGTGCCATGGGCTGACAACCTGGCTAATGATTTATTTACAATGAACGAAGATTGAGCTGCGCTGGCATCTCTCTTTGGCTGTGTTTTTTTTTCCGGTGTTATTGCCATTTTCCCATTTTATTAACTGCTCGAACTGCACGGTATACTATGGATCTTAGTCCATATTGCCCAGCCCTGCTGTCCACTGCTAGCATGAAGTATCACAGCAGAACGCACACTGCAAATTACACAATGACACTGGTGACCAGCATATTAACATACCAGATGTGGACCCCTGTACCAGCTTCATATTTATGATTAATTGTCATCAGCACAACAGCAAATCATAATTCATCTCAGCCGTCCACTACATGCGGCGTGGCAGTGTCTCGCTGGGAGAGCAATGGGAAGAAGCGGAGAGCGAATATCAGAGCCTGAAATAGCAGAAGAGACAGAGAGATTGGAAGTGGGTTGGTGTGTCTCCATCTTGGCTATGTTGCAAAATTGCCTTCACTGATATTGATGTCACTGACACTTTTTTTTCTCTCCCCCAACAGATAGTGTTTAGTGTGGAAAATGTGGCTAGACATTCAACAGCCCCTACCCACACTATTGATCTGCACAGAGCCAAGTATTGAAAATGCTGGAATGCAATTTTTCAAGCCAAGCTTTCAGCCATTGACAAAAAAAAATCGTCCTGCTGGTCCATAGAGATTGGGAGGTGCAACGATTAGTCGACTCACCATTGTTCACTATTAACTCTAGTATCCAGTGATTATGGTTGGTAAAAAAAAATAGGAAATCGATTTCAAATGTATTCTTTTTTTCAAGTTATTATAAATAGTGACAGGATTAAATCGGAAACTGGGATGAAGAGTCGGGGGGAGACTCGGGGTGTAAATAATATTGATTTTGTATCGATATGTCAGCTGTCGATACAATGTATCGTTACGTCCGCAAGAGTATTGATTTTTTTTTTCTCGTCTATTTTTATCAATTTGCTCCTGGACGTAATTCAACCCCCGTGCTGCGGGTGGCGCTAAACCTATTTGGCACCGTCCTCGCCTCCTTAACACACACAAATACCAACACGGCGTATGTGCCATGTGTTTATATACAGTCTAAATAAATGTATAATGATATTATAGCTGTCACTTATTTATTTAAATTTGATTGTTGTCTAGCCTGTTGGGTAAAAAGAAATAATAATAATTTAATCGTATCAAAATTGTATCGTATCGAATCGTGGTGAATTCTTGAGTATCGAATCGAATCGTTGGGTCAGAAAATCGATACTGAATCGAATCGCCATGATGGGTGTGATTTACACCCATAGGGGAGACATTGCAGAAAAGCCTGAGAGGGGATTAGAACCTGTGCCTCCACGCGTCCCCTTCAAATCGATTCTTGCTCAAAATGTAAAGGATCGATTCCAAAAGGAAGTGAATCGAATGAAACCCCCAGACACGCTCACTGTCACGTGCAAGTAATGCAACAAAAAATTGTGATGTTGACTTGAATTTCAAACTTATATTTTTGTCCTAACCTACCAGTGATGTCATTACTAAATTTACTTTGATTTTACCCTCTTTTCCATGAACTAGTAATCTAACGCCTTACTTTTCCCAATGTGGTCGTCGTCAGACTACAATTAAGTCATGCTATTAGTCATCCCAAGCACACCTAGCCTGCCAGCCCTTCTCCCGTGCACAGTCGCACACTGCAGTACACACTTCAGCACTTTTTTATTTATTTTTTATTCATTTTTTTCCATCGTTATTGGATAGGATTAGTCGGAAACTGGGTTGAAGAGATCGGGGGTAGACATTGCAGACAAGTCGAAGAGCGTAGTCGAACTTGCAACACTGCGGATGCTGCGGTAGACGCAGCGCCACTAACATTAATGGGGTCACGTTAGGTGCGGTGTCCATAACCACTCGGCCAACGCGGACCCACATTTCAGCACTTTGAATACTTTGAGTCGTGCTGCTCTAATGTGGCAAAATGAAATGCGCCACAAGTACCTGGATGGTTGGAGTAATCAAAATACGAAGTGTGGGACGATGGACACTTTGTGCACTCCGTAATGGAAGCAGAATAAGGTATGGTTTATTTCATTCTCATCCGAGGAGAAACATGTTTCGCCACCAGAGCGACCGCAACAGACAGGCAGAAAAGGAATATGAAAATACTGATAAAAATCAATATAAATATTCCATTTGGAACTGATACTAATTCATGCACTATGCATTATTCCCCTGTGAAGTGATGTCAGAACAGCCTATATTATACCCCTTCTCTGTCCGTTGTTGCTAACAGCCTTGGTTGTGTAAGCAAACCTCGACAAAAGGGAGATGTTGAATTGTTTCAAACATCCGCTCACATATATAATCTTTTCCTGGTATGAAGGATTGTGGAAGATACTCACCTCTACTTCAAATTGCTGCAATTGACAAATCCCCTGTGACGGCAGCCAAGTGCATTAACCGAGCTGTGGAGCGTTTAGCATTTAGGGCAATGAAACGATATGAAAGTGATTCATGTTACCGCTCTTGCACAATCTCGAAAGAGAAGAAGAATGAAAGAAGGGGAGAGAGAGCGAGAGAGCCCTCTCTCTCTCTGGTGCACTTGTGGCAGTGCACTGAAATAGAGTGCACTATATGACTTTTTAGTGTCACTGAGTCGCAGAACTACAAAAACAGAACTACAACACCTACAACAACAAATATGACATGTGGGCGCTCGTCCCCAATGTCAACAGCATTCCATGTCTACGTAGGCAACTCTAGAAAACACCCTACGCACAACAAAAAAGTGTGCGAAGTGCACACTTGTGACATTTGAGACAGAGAGAGAGGGAGAGAGAGACGGAACATCCCAGATTTGCATCGACATCCTAAGATTGTAAAAGCTAGTGATGTGGGCAAAGGCCAATCAGAAGGCCAGGAATAATCTCATTGGCCTCGCTAACCATCTGTGGTGCAGAGTACAGGCGGTTAGATGGTGTTATTGTATACATTTATGTCGTGACAGTGATATGATAGGCCAAATCGTGTTGGGCCTAAAGTCGTTGGAGGTAGCGGCAACCGAGGGAAGTAAGTTACCGTGTGATGCTGGTGTGGGGGGAGGATGGGTCACCCACTCTGTACCTGCTGACTGTCAATGGCTGTGGCTGCCCTGAGATTCTGAATAAACATTGATGGTGCATCTGCTCAGTGGAGAGCGGGTAATGTGAACTGTGATGTCTTGGGAATGATCCAATGTGTATTCGGAAAACCATGACTGATAGGGGAAAACATGGTGAGACAATAGCGACCACACTAGCTAGGCTGCTGAGGTCATCCTAACATCATACTATCCACATTTTTAAAGGGAGTACATTGTAAAACAAATTATGTCCTCATAGACAACAATCAACTCACTTAGACATTACCTTTGAAGGCTATGATTGCTCCCAACTGGTGTGGAAGACTACCAAGCAGTGACCGCTTGCATTTAACACAGTACCATACATAATGTGCACCGGATTATGCAACGAGGGGTCATTTCTTAGGGAATTTAAGGGCTTCCAAGTGAGCCTTATCAAGTGGATAATATGGTACAATATTCCTGTTGGTCAACATGGTACGAAAAACGAAAGAATGCACAGTGTCATAAATGTACTACATACACAAACCCCCAATTAAAATAATATGCAGATGCATGTGGTATGTAAGCTTTCTGGGTGGGTGTATGCGAGTGAATGTGCATGTACTGTGTTTAGTCACACATACAGTGCATACATGTACAGTGAAATTCTTCCTCCGCATTTAAACCATCCCTGAGGAGCAATGGGCAGCCGAGGTGCAGCGCCCGGGGGCCAACTCCAGATTCGGAGCCAGTGCCTTGGTCAAGGGTACTAGAGCAGGTTAACTAGAACATGTTTTTTGTTTGTTTTTCCGGGGTTAGGGTTAGGGTTAGAGCGGCCGTTCCAATGACTGGAGGGTTGAAAATCAAAAAAGGTTGGTGGTTCGAAGCCCGCCTCCAACAGTCTCCATGCCAAAGTGTCCTTGGGCAAAACACTGAACCCCATATTGCTCCCAATGGGTCGTGGTGAGCACCTTGTATGGCAGCAGCCACCATTGGCGTGTGAATGTGTGATTGAGGTCACTGTAAAGCGCTTCGAGTACCGTGTGGTAGAAAAGTGCTATATAAATAGAAATCTTTCTTTGTTGGTGGGGGAAATCCACGCAGACAAGGGGGAGGACATGTATTCCAGTCCACACAGAAAGGACCGGCTGGGATTCGAGCCCAGGACCTCCATGCTGTGAGGCAGGAGTGCCAAACCCTGGTGTGTGCATTTCCATTTCACCATCCTTTTTTCATCTTCCAACAGGTTAGTATTTTGGAGATGATTTGGCTATTAGAATTGCCTCGTCTGTTGGCTGCCCCTACAGACAGATGCTGCTGGCGGTCCATTAGTGGGCGCCGGTTAAAAAATGAATCAGCGTTACCGTTTTCAATTAGTGTGCAACACCAGTGTGTCTAATGCTATGCAGCAAACGCTCTCAACAGACACCAACAGATATACACACGCAGGTAGGTAGCCATCAGCTTGCCCGTGGCCAACTGTCATCAAATACTAATTTCAGGGTAATTCACATTCATACATGTCCTCAATTACCAACAATAACTCGCTCCAGTGGAAAAGAAATGTCAGGTCTACAAATTTAGTACCAGCGAGGAAGAATTCTGCCAGAAAAATACGCCTTATCAAGTTATTTTTCATTCTGTTATTTGAGAGCGATAGGATTAGCTGAGAAACTGGAATGAAGAGTTGGGGGGGGGGAGACATTGCAGAAAAGCTAGAGAGAGCATGAGATCCCGCGGCACTGCTGGGGCGCTCTATAACCACTTTGCCACCACTCGCCCCTAAAACCAGATACATTTTAAGCTGTGTCTAACATT
Organism: Bregmaceros cantori; assembly: GCA_900302395.1. Lineage (NCBI taxonomy): Eukaryota > Metazoa > Chordata > Actinopteri > Gadiformes > Bregmacerotidae > Bregmaceros > Bregmaceros cantori. The sequence continues at coordinate 3,255 of OMKY01213734.1, read as the reverse complement.
AAGTTCAACTCTTAAGTTCAACATTACATTTCACTGTTGCACCTTAGTCAACTGACTGTCCCACTGTCCCACATTAGGAAATTGCAAAAAAGGGCCCACATTAGGGCAATCCACCCTATTTATAGCTTCTGGGGTACCCCCTTTTATAAACATGTCTAGTATATTGTGAACTGTCTTTTACATGTTATTATGAACTGTAAAAATTAATTAACCTTGAAACATTAGTGTATTCCTTGGACAACATTTTGAGTGGAAAGCAGAACGGGCGGGGCCACAATGCAGCAGGGGCGGGGCCACAAAACAAAGAATGCTGACAGAAGAGGCAGCCGTGAGGGCACTGGGATGTTCTGTTCTATTCCAGTTAGATTGATCAAATAGGAAATCCCATGGTACAGGCTAAGTTGACCTTTAATAAAACTTGTGCTAAATGAAATGACAACATTCTGTTTTTTACAACAATAAAAGCTTTTGGAACACTTCAATCTATCTCTATTTTTGTTAGCATTTGGAGGCTTGTTCAATGGCATTCATATAAGGAATCAAATGGTGCTTTCAAAATGGTCATTTATGTAGACCGTATCGGAATCATTTGGTTGATCAAATTATTTACTTTTATTTTATTTTATTTATTTCCTGTGCCAAGCAGTTTATGTTTTCGGTCGCGTTGGTTTGTCTGTCAGCAGCCTAACTGAAAAAGTTATGCATGGATCTCAATTACAATTTTGGTGCACTTCTGTAGCCAAGTAACAGGCCAGTAAAATAACATAATAGTGTCTAGTTTGACAACTGTTATTTGCTAACAAACTGCGATTACCTCCAGCAACACGCAGCAGTTGCCTCCACTCTACTGCATGGTACTAACACAGCTCAGATAGTGTATCGGTTAGCCCTACAGTCTGCCAAGCTGGAGACCCGGGTTTGCGTCCCCCCTTTGGCAGATCGTGAAAATAGTTGTTTTAATGACTATAGTCCCGCGTGCCATCAAGAGCGTGCTGGTGACAAGTGATTACATTTTGGTGCATCTCTGTAGCCTATAAGTAACATAATAGTGCAGGTTTGCACTCTCTGGGTGCTTCTAGTTTGTTATTTTGTTTGCTAGTGATATCAAACAGGAAATTATGTAGACATTTACAGAACAATGGCGGCAGCTTCCATGAAAGGCGCCACCAACCATTGCCGAATTGGGATTCTGTGTTTCACCAAAGGACACAAAGGCATGGAGAATGTCGTATCGGGGATTTGATCTAACAACCTTTCAGTCGTTGGAACGGGCGCTCTACCAACTGTGCTATACTCAACTACAGCCAGTCCGTGGAATGCAATGCAGGGTAATATTATTTCAGACGCTGCAAGTCCTACAGTGGCAGCAAGGAGAGAGAGGGGTCACAGGAGCACTCAGCGGGGGTCACAGCCGCTGCGTATGTGGCCGGGATTCCTCGCGGCCTCGCCCGCCGAGTGCCACTAATGGGACTCAAGCAGCTCTGTGTGGTAATGGGTGTCAACCACCTCTCGGGGCTGTAATGGGGGTCATTTGGTGGGCAGGTAAAAAGGAAGAAGAGAAAATAATGTCTTTATTATGATCGTAAATAATTTGATTGGGAGTGTGAGAATATGGATGTATATTTTTAGGTCAAATTCCTTTTTAATGAGGTGAAAAAGAAAAAAACAACTACAACCACACACCACTTAGCCATTTTTTAAAAGAATGCTCCTTTTACTCCCCGCCACTCTTCACGCCTACTGCACTGTGATTTGATACATTTAGATTTGGATTCTCCCCTTTCTCGACCCTGGTTAATCCAGATCAATGGCCGTGAACCGCAAACGGTGCGTGAACGATTTGCTGGTTCTGGCTTGCGTGAACTCAGAACCTGTGCAGCATTTACCAGATTATAAGAGCGTCAGAGGACCTCAAGGCCCAATGATGACCGATGCAGAAAGGGGATATGTAATAAGAACGGTGCTGGTAACAAAGAGATTTATGTAAAGAGGGGACATGTAATGGAACGGTGCTGGTAACAAAGAGATATATGTAAAGAGGGGTCATGTAATAGAACGGTGGTGGTTACAAAGAGATTTATGTAAAGAGGGGACATGTAATAGAATGGTGCTCGTAACAAAGAGATATATGTTAAGAGGGGACATGTAATAGAAAAGTGCTGGTAACAAAGAGATATATGTAAAGAGGGGACATGTAATAGAACAGTGCTGGTAAGAAAAATAGATATATGTAAAGAGGGGACATGTAATAGAACAGTGCTGGTAAGAAAAATAGATATATGTAAAGAGGGGACATGTAATAGAATGGTGCTGGTAACAAAGAGATATGTTAAGAGGGGACATGTAATAGAAGAGTGCTGGTAACAGAGATATATGTAAAGAGGGGACATGTAATAGAACAGTGCTGGTAAGAAAAATAGATATATGTAAAGAGGGGACATGTAATAGAACGGTGCTGGTAACTAAGATATATGTAAAGAGGGGACATGTAATAGAACGGTGCTGGTAACAAAGAGATATATGTAAATAAGGGACATCTATTAGAACCGTGCTGGTAACAAAGAGATATATGTAAAGAGGGGACATGTAATAGAATGGTGCTGGTAACAAAGAGATATATGTAAAGAGGGGACATGTAATAGAACGGTGCTGGTAACTGTGGTGGGAAAAATATTGACTAAATGCAATATTTCCCAAAAGGTTCAGAACACACAGCTCAACTCAGATCGGACGACTTGACAATTAACAGTGTTTAATTTCAGCATGGCAAGTTACAATGAATTCACAGAAGTTTAACAGAAATATGGCTTTGTTCAAAATGGTATTTGAACAAAGGACAGCTCGGGAGAGAGAGAGACATGGATTCCCTTCGTCCACAAAAACTGTGATTACACTTGGGCCTGGCCGCCGTTCTTAGTCACACTTGAAAGACACGCAAATGACATCATTTGGTCACATAGACAATACAATACAGGATGCCCATCCATGAGACCCTCCCAGCGGGAGGCCGTCTGTCCCGTGAACAAAGGTGAGACAGGATGTCCACCAACAAGGTGGCACAGCGGGAGACCGTCACTTTTGGGGCCCACCAAATGTCCACAGATATGTGGGTCCTTCTCTGATAATTTCATCACAAATATTATCACTAAGGTGAGACATCAGTCATCCTCTACATAACAAAGAGATATTTGTAAAGAGTGGACATGTAATAGAAGAGTGCTGGTAACAAAGAGTTATATGTAAAGAGGGGACATG
>OMKY01213731.1:0-13846 GCA_900302395.1 Bregmaceros cantori | reverse complement strand
CACACACATACACTGCATGGGCACAAGCATCACGCGCACACACACACACACACACACACACACACACTGCACGTGCACAAGCATCACACAAAATACACACACACACACCACATGATACAAACACACAGTATAAACAAACACAGTCTACAGTTTACATGCACACAGACACTGCGTGCACACGTGCATGCACTTACACACACACACACACACACATAAGCCCAGATGTACTCTCCACACACACACACACACAGTGAACAGAAAGACCCCAGAAACTAACTAGGTCTATGCAATAGTCCTGCCTGCTATAAGGTTAAAAACAAAGCTACAATCTGGGTTAGGGTTAGGATCAGGAGGACCAAACAGAAATCCGGCCATCTTTAATTCAGCCATCATGTAAGTGTTGGCTTCCAAAATCCAATCAGTCCATGAGCCTGGATCCGGAGGCTGAGTATTTCCTATGTCTACATCTAATGGTTAATTAATCTAACATCTAAAACCATGTGGTTATATGGGTTAATTATGATGCTAAGGCAGCCAGCAGGTGTCAAAATGTGTACGGATTTTGACAGGAGTCTTACAATTAATCAGCAATCGGCTGAATTAAATGAATAAAGATAGCTTGCCACCAGTTCTCATTGGAGAATTGACACATTGATACACTTTCATACACAACGTCCATTCAATAATTCATATTTTCAGAAATGATTAATTAATATCAAATGTACTCCACCCAAGGACAGCCAGGTGAAATATAGCAACTTCGCTAAGCCTGTCTTGTACAACCATCTTCTCATATTGCATATTTCATGCTGACATGTTTAATGGCTCTGTACTGTCTGTCCTAAAATACAATTAATTAATTCATTCATTCATTCAAATGTACGTGGTTAAATATGGGCTGGCATCAGTGCCAACATGCTGATGAGAACAACGATTAAATTTCTTGGTGATTATCGATAATGAATTTTGAAGCCGATTAATCCCAAAATAGTTCTGTCTGACTGACCCATTAGTCGACTATTCGCTAGCCTGATGAAGAAATAATGATTACAGAAATGATCAAAGCTGAAGAGCAGCAGAGTCAATGTCCTTATGCCCTTATGAGTTCATGGAACAGACAAGCATGCCATACTGCCACGGCCGTGAAACGACAGATTAGTTTATGTCTTCTCTTCTACACTCAAACTTTATTTATTTGTATAGCACTTTTCATGCAGAGCAACACAAAGTGCTTTACAGAAACAGAAAATCGAACAGAACAACGTCTTCCACAGCCTCCCAACCCAAACAAACTGGCACACACTCAACCAAGGACACAAACACACACAGACACACACGCAAACAAATACAGTTTTCCTGATGTACTGATGACAGTAACATCCTAGTTATAAGCTAGATCGAAGAGATGTGTCTTGATCTTCTTCTTAAAAACATCCACAGCTAAATGCGGCCTCTCCATTTCTAAATTGAATTAGTAGCCACTTTAGTTGCTGTGCAGGAATGTTGAAACACTGGAATGGGAACTATTAAACGAATAGCAAACCTTAACTCTGAGGGAGACCTTAGCAGCGTTGATTTACAGCATCCTGCCGTTCAGATGTGCTGATGGTCCCTTTGAAGAGTGAAGACACCAATCCTGCCGCTGAAGTGCTGATTGCAGCACGCGCCGACAGCTGTGCGGTCTGCAAACTGCCGGCGGTCTTGTGTGCCACACACCAATAATCAGTTGCAGTATTTTTAAATGTTACGTAATGTGTTTCACCCTGAGCAGGGAAACATTGGGTAGGTGATGTTGAATTTTTAGGGATATTGCAATGTTGCATATTTTGCTTGCTCGCCAGTCCATGTGCTAGATAGTATTGTAATGAATGCACAGCGCAGTGCATTCTGCGCCGGCACTGTTGGTGCCCTGGCATGCGCCGACACGTCCCTTAAATAGAGTCAGAACGAAGCTTGGCAATGGCTGAGCTCAGCTATTGCCGACCTGGTTCGATCTATTCCCCAACTCCTCCACAAGGGGGCACTCGCATTACAGTATGTAGCTACACAAGATCAGATTGCAAGAAATAGTAACTGCTGTTGTCCCATAGTGCTATATTTTAAAATAAGATATCTAGATTTCCTAACATACCTAACTTAGCGTGTAATAAAGGATTACATGTAGGTTCACAGCCATGCCTGTCTGGTCATACATTGAAAAGAATTGAAGTTATGCATCACGCAGAACCTTTCTTACACGACAACGCAGTTTTCATGTGCCACCAAAAACCGCTTCCTATGATCAATTATCAATTGTTTGTTATTACATTTAAAATAATATAATCCATTATTATTATTATTTTGTTAACTGGATTGGATTATTTACTGAAAATACACAGTTACTGTCCCAACGCTGTTCATCGATGATAATCGCAAAGTTACTAACAGTAATAATAAAAAAATAAAAAATAAAATAATAAAATAATAATAATAATAATAATAATAATAATAATAATAATAATAATAATAATAATAATAATAATAATATTCGTTACTCCTATATTTTTTTCTCCAGGCGCAGTGAAACGCTTATAACAGTAATTTTAATGCGCTTTTAAATACGGGGACGCTGTCTCGTCTCTATGGCAACGCAGCTCTGAAATCAGTGATTGACTGTGATTGGTTGGCCCGTGGGAATGTTTGTCTTGCCGCTGAGCGCCCATTGGTCAGAAGGGTCGGTGGGTGCGGCCTGGACGCCGCTGCTCTCCGCAGCGGTCCGGCGTAGCGTCAGACTCCGCCAGCCAGCCCCGGGGATCCACCTTCTCTCTGCGTGCCGCGCTCCGGTGGCTGAGACGCTGCGTTTGTACGGACGCCCGGGGAGGAAAAAAAGACTATTTGAAAGCGTGCAGTGCACTATCACGCCGGCCTCACGCGGACTACCCCGGGAAGATATTTTTTCGGGCTGGAAGCGGAGTAGACGGCAGACTGATAAGAAAGGAGACCGCATCGCTACTGTGTGGGGCGGAGAAGAGAAGCGCAGGGTGGATTTTTGAAGTGTCGACGTTGCGGAAGGAGGATTTCTACTGACAGCGGCTGTGAACCACTTCTCATCCTAACCTTTTATTCGGCGAGGGATTGCGTGCCGAGGAAGCGACTTAGTCGGTATTTTCACCGCGAACGGAATTATGCGCACCGCTTGAATGCGCCTTTACGGATGGTGCATAACATCTGACACTTTGTAAACGCTATAATAGCGTTCGGATAGGTACTCGTACGGCCCCGTCGATAACAGACTGTCACGTGAAACAGCGATGGGCCTGGCTTGTAAAATGATTTGAGGATCCGCAACAGGATTTCGAGCTTGCACATAAATTCAGGAACCGGTACATTTGTTCGGCTAAAGAGGATTAAACTGGTCCAGCGATTGTCGGACGCCCAACCACCTTACATTTGGATCGACAGCGCTTATATTACGAACAGCCACGGATGTTTTTTTCTGTTTGTGACAAGCGGATGCCATCTGAGGAAGCCGTTGGATTGTAAAAGCCCTTATCAAGTGCCGGGTGTGGATGACAGCGAGGGATGAGATCCGTTTAACGTCTGCTGGCGACGGCGCGCTATACGAATGAGTGGCCAGTGACGACGATACGCGCAATTACGCACGCTGGATTGCCCCATAGACAGTAGCAGCCAGCGATTTATGGTGAGTTGGCCTAGGATCATGAATGTGCGAACATGCGTGGCGTACACACACTTGTGTTTGTGTGTTGTGTATATTTGAGTTATTCTTTTCACTGTTGGTCTTATTATTGTTATTTGACAGGCACGCGCAGCACACCATTATTCCAGTTATAACCATTATACTGTGGTCCGGGGTTTATTTTTCTGTTGAGTTTTTTTTCTGGCATTGCACACACACACACACACACACACACACACACACACACACACACACACACACACACACACAATGCTTTATCTGCGCCTTACCACATCGTCTTTACAGTAGCTGATAGCGCAGAGACGTGAATTGCCTCCCCTCAAAACCATCGCGAGGGATTCAAAGCCTTCCGTGTGGTGCACATCTACGTGGTCCGTCTGCAGGTGTGTGTGTGTGTGTGTGTGTCGCACCATTAAAGGGCTGTTGTAAAAACGGCCGCTACAGCTGCTTTGAAGTGTAACGCATGGCGAGCAATTAAGTCTATTGTGAGGTTTGCTTGCACCTCTGGCGGCGTGATGTGGCCATAAAAGGCTTCCGAGATCTGTGAGGTGTGTGTGCGTCCGATATCCGGCAAGTGTGGGAACGGCTTGCGGGCGCTTTTTATGGGTGGTTTGGTGACATTATGTCTGTCAGGTGTGCTGTTGACATAATTGGGATGCAGTGGCGACGCCTGAAAAATATTCAAGGGGGTGCACTTCTTACTACTGTTGTTCGGTGATTAAGTCTTTGAGAATTCTTGAGCGTCACAAAATGTATTTTAAATGTATAACCCTATACCCAAACCCCATATCCAAGTAAAAACATATTTTTTGTTGTAAAGTTATTTTTTTTCATTCTTTATTGAGAGAGCTAGTGACAGGAAACTGGGATGAAGTGTTGGGGGCAGAAATTGCAGAAAAGCCGGAGAGGGGATTAGAACCCGCGGTACTGCTCTACCTATGGTCCGGGGGACACGCTCTATAACCGCTCTGCCACTACATCTTGTATAAATGAAATGAGGCTAATGCCAATTGTGTACAGACATCGCATCTGAGTTGATGTGTTCAAACACACATTTAAACTTGTCATCATATCTGTGTTGCCCAGTAATAGGAGACTTCTTAAAGACACAACGCTGGAACTTGGGGTCTAAAATACACCAAAGATGATTTAAAATGTTTAGAAGTGGGTGAACGGCAAGCTGAACTTGAGTCAATGAATGAGCACCATTGCGCGTACAAGTGAGATTCCTCACTTTGGTGCGACAGCGTGACGCAGGCACGTTCACAGCAGACTGACGTAAGCACGCCAGTATCATCGCCGTGAACGGCATATTTTGGTGCACTTTATGATAGTGCGCATCAAATGTCGGTGAGCATGGCACGAGGCCATGTGAAATAAACTGGAAAATGACCACGCAGGTGCCTTATGAAACATTAAATGCTAAAATTACTTTTGGTGTGATGTAAAAATGGAGAAGAGAGGAAAATGAAAGAGAATGATCCCTTCTCCTCTAAGGGGGTGTGGTGCACAACATACACTAGATGTCCCTTTGTAAAGGTTGTTAGTTAGCTGTTAGCTGCAGTGATGCAACTGATGTAAGGGCCCACGGCAGGGTTAGGGCTCGCCATTCACATCTATGTGTTAACTTTCTTTTTATTGACCCAACCTAGTTGGGAGCACAGGCTCTGAATGGATAATTTTGGTAACTTACTGTCTGGACCTGCAACGTGGTCATGCAGAAAATTGAAGGGCATGTTTTGTGTACATTTTCAGAATATGCTTGTAATAGTTTGGACCAAAGTAAACAAAGCTGAAGTCTGAAGCCATAATTTTACCCGTCTGGCACACTTGGGCATAGATTTTACTGGATGAAGCATCTCAGGAAAATGACACTCGTGGTATACAGACTACAGGCAAGCAGGTATTTCTAAGTTCTTCCACTACAGGGCTGCACGACTATGGAAGAAAAATCATAATCACGATTGTTAATCACAATGAGACAACAATTAATAGAATGTTATTGCAAAATTGTATAGAAGTTTATTAAAAATAATAATACATTCAGTGCAGAATGTAATTTAAAATCACAAAATTAAATCTTACAAATAATGTACTCTGAAGGATTAAACAAAATACAACTGAAATGCAATTATTATAGCGTAAATGCAACACTCTGAACTTCGCTTAGGCATAGAAAAAGATTTTCACTCCACAACACTACATTTTCCATAATCGTTGTGGCAAAAATCATAATTTCAATTAAAATGTGATTTACAGGTAATACATACATATCCAGGTCTAACATTCAGTCTTTATTTACCCAGCAGTGCCACCCCTAAACTCGACCTCTTCCGCACACACCAACATGATTTTAACTTTCAGAATAGCACAGAGACACAAATGCGGTTTATCTGACGCGACAGGGGGACTCCCCTCCCCCCTCTCCCGAATGCATGGAGCCAACATGTTATTAGAACACATACATACACACGGTCAGATGCAGAAAGACAGACGATATTTGTTGTGCCAGCCCCCCATTGTGCTGGCTAGGGGGCAGAAACAGATCGATACACTGTACACCCACACAAGCATACATGTTCAGAGAAGAATGTATAGACCGACACAGACACGCATATTTGTTCTTCTGCAGGGAGGAAACATGAGCAATATCAGAGGGTGGGAAAGGTATTTTTTAAGAATCCCTTAAGGCTACTATATTGTCAATTGAAAAAAATCACAATATCCGATATTATTGGCTCACAATAATTCACATATGTACCCATTCATCCATCATTTAGTTTGCCGTGCTGGCATTATTTAGAATGTAACATGTATATTTGGTGGGAACACACACCTACAGGGTTATTTAAAAAGGATGGTGGTAACCTGCGGTGTGCTATTCCACACACAAATGCTGTCATGCGGATCTGTGACCCACAAATGCACAATTTGATAATCAGTGCAACTCGTTCCATTTTCTCATTCCGTTTGGAATCACTAGAAGAAGCAGCGAGCCTATTGGCCCAGAAGAACATGTGACCGCTCGGTGAGTAACTTTAGGTCGGATTTATACAATAATATATTTATACAAAATTATGAACGGAGCGAGTGGGATGATGTTTAACGGGTCACAGACCGATACCTTGTGGTTGGATTTTGAACTGGTGTGCCTTTTGTGTGTTTTGTGTGCTCGGACCTGGGTCCAGTACTAGAGTTGGCATAGGCAACAATACGGCACCGGAAGTGACCTTAAGAGCGGCGGGACAAAATGACTCCCCCCAGTGTTTCGCACGTAAACTCCTCTATAGACACACAGAATGCATGTGGATCGATGCCACATTCCACGTATAGAATATTGCACAACAGGCGTAGAAGTTTAATAGAGTTGCCGGCTGTGGGTTGCAACGCTGCCTTTGCAGTCGGCAGCACACCTGAATGGATACAATGAGGTGTAAAGAGTATGAGGATAAAGAAAGACAGAAAGAGCCTTGGGAAACCAAACGGCATAAAGGGTGCCAAAGATTCATCGATTAACTAACCTATAATATTGAAAATGATTAATTTATTAGCAAACAATTTAAAAAGCCAATGGTTGCTCAGAAGTTGGTAACTTGTTACGAATAAAGGGGGGGGGGGCATTTTTTGGCTTCATCCTAAAGTTCGACAGTCAGTTGCCTAATGTGGTAAAGTAAAATGTAGTGTTGAACAGTTAGTTTGCCTTTATCATAGTTTTGTGAGGAGCCCTAAACCACTGGAACTTAGGTGTCCACTTAGGGTCATGTGGCATTTCTATTGCGACTTATCATTCAGCCTTCGTTAAATTATGCACACTTTCACATACCAAATTTGGCGGCTGCCGTGAAGCCACGCCCCGTTGAGGTTCAGCGTCTTACCGCAGAACTATCTGACATGGAGACTCTATGGAGCTGGGATTCGAACCAAGCCTTTCGGTCGTCAACACTCCGGCCGTTGGATCGGCTGCCTCTCCCAACTGGACAACCAGTCCCAAATGTGTGCTCGTTACAGAGGCAGTGCAACCAGCAGATGTTTGAAGGCTTTGGTTGTGAATTGGTGCTATGTAAATAAATGAGCGGAGTCGAGGCCAACGCAGACCTAACACAGCTGTGTTGGCGGTCTGGGCAGCCGAGGTGGTCTGGGCAACAGGCTTTGCTTTGAAGAATCTTTACTGAGCGAGGAGAGAGCCCTGTGGGGCCGCTGGACCGACTGTATATTCGTCCCGGCTCGCAAGCTGCTCAAAGCTACTGCGCAGCGTGTGTTCAAAGCAACAGAATAACATTCTGCACACCACTTTATACAGCATGAATCTAGTAGGTTTATTCGTCAAGTCAGTGAATAAACCGCCAGAAAAACTGCAAATTAGGCTTGGTTCAACTGTATAACTATCTATGATATTGTAAATGTCAACACAATTTCAGATAAACACACTGACACTGTATGGCCGCTCCGAGCTGGAAGTTTCTCAACGTTCACTGGTATTTTCATTGAATATTGGACAAATTATACAACTCCCAGTCTCAAGTCCTGCATACAATCAGTGATTTCTCAGTAGCATTAAAACTGTTGCTGGTTTACAAAAATATTTTGAAAACCGGTTGCCGATAATCTCGATATTTGAGTTTATATTGTTAATACTTCTAGATTTTTCAAAATGCGGTATGATCATATATATCATATATTTCTGCTGAACCGCTATTACTGTAATACTAATAGGAATATCTATTTACAAATCTGTGGTGGCCGTGAACTTTAATCTTTTCAATTGCTACTTGAAGCATGTACATTCATTCATGATTCATTGACAAATTATTTGAGTCCAATCCATGCGGTTCCCGGGGGCTTTAGGTGAATTACATTTCTTATGCCGGGATATTTTGAGAGGCGTCATGAATAAAATGAAAATGACACCTTCATAAGCATGCTTAACATCTAGGAGAATACAACGGACAAATGTCCACCCAAGTTATGAAAAATGCAGCCATCTTTAAAGCATTGGTCTCCAAACTCTTATCATTTCATGAACCTACCCTAGCATTAACACTAGGGCTGCAGCAATTATTAGACTAATCGTTGACTAATCGATTATAAAATTAATCGGCAACTAATTTAATAAAACGACAATCGCCAAGGACTTGAATCATTGTTAGTGTCAACAGTTTTGTGTTGAAACTGCCCTCTATTGCTGAAAATATGAAATATAAAATTGATACAATTGATAAACATGAATATGATGAAAACCATCGAAGTGTCTTAATTGTTGCTACTTTCGCTGCTTATGAATTTGACAATATTTTAAGTTGACAAGATGTATTTCTTGTAATTGTTTGCTGTGGATATTTGGGGATTTTCTTTGGAGAAAGAATATCTAACCGATTAATCAAATAATCGTTTTAATAATCACCAACTAATATCAAAATAATCGTTTGTTGCACCCCTAATTAACACCGACTCTGGGAGAAATCCATCCATTCAAAAAGGTAGCGCGTTAACACAAAGGATTTGCTGCCATTACGTCCCCAACGCTCCGCATCTCTGGGATACAATTATTGGACGGCATGGTGTTGTTGTTGTCTGGTTCTCCCTGGTGTGATTCCTAGATGAAGAACAAGGAAAGGGGGGCGGGTGGGGAGTGTTTTTGTGGGGAAGTTACATGTTCTCCCCAGGGTTTCCCCCCTCCTGCATCCTACTGCACCACGGAACATGCAGGTTGGCTCTCTTCACAAACAAGGCGAGGCAATACTAGAGGTGGTTGCTACTAGGGGTGCAACGATTACTCGATTAATCGGTGACTAATCGATTATAAAATTAATCGACAACTAACCTAATAATCGATAATCGGCAAAGAATGGAATTGTTGTTATTGTTGGCAGTTTTGAGCTGATGTTTCCCCCATTTATCCACACAAATTTGATATGCATTCATAATTTCAGAAAATATGAAACATTAAATGGACATAATTGATGAAAAATACATGAATATGACGGAAACCATGAAAATATTCCGGTGTAAAATATAAATGACATGTAATACCTGTTGTCAGACGATCTAACAAACTTTGTACATTCAATGGTTAAAAAAAAGAGCCAAATTTGACTAGATTTCAACTCAACAGGATTAATTTCTTGTAATAGTCGCTTGACGTGAGAATTGGGGGTATTTTTTAAAAGGGAAAAAATATCCAACCGATTAATCGACTAATTGTTTCAATAATCGGCAACTCGGCAACTAACCCACTATTAAAATAATCGTTATTTGCAGCCCTAGTTGCTACTCTCACAGACTTTTGGGATTAAGATGTAATGAGATGGCACCTTAAAAGAGCCATATTAAAGCATGACTTAGAACTGACCAGGCATGTCAACCAGGGCTCCGAACCGGTTTAACGAACGAAAACAAAAACCAAAAACGAACAAAATTTTACGGAATTTTATGAGGAGCAGAAACGGAAAAAAAGAAAGATTTTTTTAACTGTTCCGGAACATAAAACGGAACATAATGAAATCCACAAAACGGGTTAATATATCTATCTATATATTTGAAAATATCCTTTCCTTTCGTCCACTTTCACTGTCAGTCGGCAAGCATCTGGGGCTCCATCTTGTGGACAGACGAGGAAGCGAATGTATTGCCGTTTTAAACCTGGTTTTCACGTTAATACAGTTACACTGAAGTTTGAAAGTCCACCATATATAAACTATATCTAAACTTAACATTGCACACTATAAGGAACTTTAAGAGTGAACACAATTTTTGTGTTCCGAAACGGTTCAGGACCTATATTTTTTGGTGGTTAAACGGTTCCGAGAATGAAAACGTTAAACATAGGCTTGTTTTCAAGCCCTGGTGTCAACACATCAAAGTCATTTTTTACATTTTGCAATTTGCAAGGTGTTACTTCTATAGCTGTGTGTTTGTGAATGCATGCGTGCCCTTTCGTCTTGTAGCATCAAACCTGACTGACTGCTGATGGAAATTAGCCCCCGGGGCTACAATCTGGTGCACTTACATGCAGTCTATATATGTTCATTAATTTGCACCACTCTAAGTAAATAAATAAATGAACGGGAATAAAACCAGGCACACATTCAATGAAAAGTGCAAAGCAAACTGGTACAATTGGCTTGTAATTCCCTTTGGTCCAAAATAGTTGTTTTGGCCTCAGTGGAAGGAACACTCAAGTACTCGCTAATAGCTCACAGAGCAAAGAAGGGCTTCACAATTAATAAATCCAGCATCGACCCGCATCTGATGGTATTTTTTTTTTCTTTCTATTTTTATTGAGAGAACATCAAACACAGTCGCACAGCAACTGTGTCATGTACCATATGTACAGAGAGAACCAGCAAAAAATTCTCCTTTCCCCCTAGAGCTGCACGATTTTGGAATAAATTAAAATCGTCGATTTAACCCACCCAAATTACGATTTTGGATTCTATTTCGACTATAGCAGACATTCAGAGACAACAATCCAACAAGTTTTTAAATCCTGGGTCGTGTCCATCCCGATATGGAAAGCAGCATAGCAGCGACAAACTGCGGGAAACGCCGCTGCTACTAGCCGCTAGCATAAAACTGCTGACAATCACAATGTTTTCATTTCTTCGGTAACTATTGATTACTACATTTGGTGCTGATTCTTTGTTGAATCGAAGTAATCATTGCATGCCTGTGGTTTGCATTGTGTATTATCAATTATCACATGTATTTCATTGAATTCCATCTACATAGTATACATATTATGCATATAATATTGCAGTTGTTGTACTACTGCACAGCACACACACACACACCACCGGCAGAACAAAAGACGAACATTACAAAGTGCTAAGTCGCCGGCTGCGAGCTAGGTAATGAAATTTGCTGTCTGGAGGAAAAAAAAACAAGGGCGTCTGTTGCCCCCGTACTGTAATGCGGGAGCCAGCGAGTTAAGCAGCGACGCTGCCTTGCGATTTAATAAAACTCTGGAGATTTTTATCACTCGTTGCCACCGGCTTGCCAGTGATGGTGGTAGTGATGGTGGTTGGGGGGGAAGGGGTAGGAGGAGATAAAAGTCTTTGAATTTATGTGTTGAATTTTAACCACGCTGCGGGGAGCGATGCTGGGATACGAGCCAGGGAGTTGGCCACGCAACTACAATATGGCCAGGTGGAAGGCAGACGTCTGCTGATAGGAATGTTTCCTATGGGTGCTGACAAATACCTTACGATACGCGATGTTGATACTTTATCCAATTCGGGGATGTCAATCGATAAGCCATAATCAATGAACTAACCCATAATATATCAGTGGGGCTGGCTGTAGCTCAGTCGGTAGGGCGGCCGTTCCAACGACCACAGTGCTGAAAACTAAAAGGTTAAAGTGGTTTTGATGTTCAACTTCGAATGTATCAAAAAAAGCTAAATTTGATTAATTATTGTGGCTATATATATATATATATATATATTATATATAATAGATCCTTCCAACTAAATTTATCCTTTAGATTTGATTGGAATAGGGCATCACACGGTCATTTATAATCAATCCTCAAATTGACAAACGAGTTAGGGTTATTGCCTGGATGTGTGATATCTTAAAAATAAAAAAAGTACAGCCGTCCTTTTTTGGTCATCATGTTGTTGTTTTTTTTAAATCAGAGCAAGCGTCGCTTAGTGTGAGGGGGACCATGAGCGGATGCAAGGGGATGCGATCTTACGCCGCTGTGTGTGCTGTCAACTAAGGCACAGGCTCAGTTCACAGCCCCACAAGACTGTATGGGGCTGGACGCAGCTGTCTAAACGACTGTGCAACATCCAGCCCCTAGTATACGCATAATTGCCCATTGTTCTAGCAATCCAATTAATTAATTAATCGCCTGGAATTTGGCAGAACACTCGACGTCGAAATGATCCGACTGATCCTAAAACATGAACCGAATTTTCGCCGGTCCCAAAAGGCAACCATTCATCTCCGCCAGTGGATGATGAAGGAGAGAGAAGCGTGTATTTGTTTTGAGCAAATATCCGGCACAGAAAACAATTTCAGTCCAATTTGCGTGGGCGGAGGTGCTGCTGCCGCTGCGTCCCCCCTGCCCACCCCTCTCCCTTTCCTCCCCGGGGGACGGTGGAAGGCTGACGGGGGTGGAGCGGCGGCCGTACTGTTTCCCAGTACCCGTCCACTCCGCCTCATACATCACTCTATGTTTTATTCACATGTCACCGGGTACCAGCCAGCAGGGGATGTAGGCCATTAGCTGGCACTACTGAGTCAGACGTGTGTGTGCAGAGTTACGGTGCGATGCCCGTTCGAGCAGTGAGTGACTTAATTCGAATTGACGCGACTCTCTCGTTAGCAGGGCTCCGAACCGGTACAAGGAACGAAAACCAAAAACTAACAGAATTTTACATAATTTTATGAGGAACGAAAACAGAAACGGAATTTTCTTTTTTTTAACTGTTCCGGAACAGAAACGTTACATTATGAAATCCACAAAAGCGGTTAAAACATTTTTTTTCTGTTCTCTATATATTTTATATATATCCTATGTCTGGGTGACTATTTCCGGTTGTGCATCCATCCAACTTTTACTATCAATTATCAACCCCCATGCATCTGGGGCTCCATCTTGTGGACAGACGAGGAAGTGAATGTAATGGCGTTTTAAAGCCGGTTTTCATGTTAATACAGTTCCACTGAAGTTTGAAAGTCCACTAAATATATGTTGTACAAACTATATCTAAACTTAACATTGAACAAAATAAGGAACTTTAAGAACGAACAAAATTTTGTGTTCCGAACCGGTTCAGGACCGATATTTTAGTGTCGGAACGGTTCAAAGAACGAAAACGTTAAACATAGGCCTACCTGAACCGTTCGAAACTGAACGTTTTAAAAAATGATAGTTTTCAAGCCCTGCTTCAAATTAGAATATGTTGTACAGTGTGATTTTTTTTTTTTTTTTTTTTTAGGGTATATTTTTGATTTCAGATTAATTGGCTATTTATGAATCTATTCATTTTGGTTCAAGCGTCGGCAATCAATCTAAGTAATGATTTATTTCTTCGCACCCCCAGCTGTGAGAGCGAGACCCGTGCAGGAGCTGGAGGTAGATTAAGACAATGTTTGGCATGTTGTTCCATTAAAGTTTGATGGCCCTCAATAGCACGG
>OMKY01213730.1:0-10230 GCA_900302395.1 Bregmaceros cantori | reverse complement strand
CGGGACTACAATTACTGCCGTAATCTGATCTACATTTAATTAGTATTCAATTACCCATGCCTGACTATGGATATCAATGACGACTCACCTGACTCCCGTGCTGCTACTGAGAAACAAAGAACTAATATCAAGTTACAACAGATTACTAAAAGTGACAAGAATAACTTGAATGAAAACACCACCGAAAATGTATAACAGTTAGACTGAAATACGTTCTTCCTTGATCTTAGCGAGTTGCTTCATGTTCGTCTGGCCATTCTGAGCACTGGAATACTAATATATATATATATATATAATATATATATATAATATATATATATATATATATATATATATATATATATATGCTATACATGCTATACATGTATCCATATCCAACATATCAGTGGGTCTATACAGGGAAAGCAGACATGCATCACCTGTCGAGGGGAAGGACAACACTGTGTGCACTGTGAACTCAAGCCACAGGCACAGTACTGTATATGTGCTGAATGCAGCAGTCTAACCGGCTGCACCACAGAGCCAGCACCTTTGTTTCTTTTCTTTTTTTTTAGGATACATGTTAGAAGCTCAGCAGCTCGGCAGCCTCTGTGACAAATGTTGCCGTTGAGAGTAAAATTGAATGGCAATTAAATCCCAAGGTCCCCATAATCAGGTTAATGATGGGGTACACAGAGGTGCCATTATATTTAATCAGCCAATACAACCACTGACCTTGTTCAGGGTAATCGTGTAGAATGGAGCTGGGACTCATCAGCGCTGTGGTGCATAGCATGGAGGGCCAGACCTGCGGGACTGGGACTCGGTGTGGTTCATGAAGGATATACTCAGACTTACTGATGGACTCTGATTTTTATTATACTATTTATTCATGCTTAGTGGCAGAGATGGCAAAAGTACCGGGATTTCTTACTTGAGTAAGTAAAAAACAACTTGAGTAAGACTACAAAGTACTGATCTCAATATCTACTCAAGTAGAGTAAAAACTACAGGCTGAGAAATGTACTTAAAAAGTATTTTTGAAAGTAAAAAGTACATGCTGTAAAATGTACTCAAAAGTATAAAGTTCTAAGTACCTAAATTTGCCTTAACACACTAACTACAAGCGATATTCTTTTCTGAGGGGCACAGCCAGAGACTAAATGAAAACAACTTATTAACTGCTACTGTACTCAGTGCATTACCGAGTACCGCCCCCTACTGACTCATTCACGCTACACATGTAGTCCTACCATGTCGTTGCAGGGCATGATATTTTTGTTAAAAATCTACTTAGTAGAAGTAAAAAGTACTGGCAGAAAAAAAGTACTTCTAAAAGTACAGATACTTGAAAAATCTACTACAGTACTTTGTTACTTGCCATCTCTGCTTAGTGGTTCTTCCCTCTGGGAAGTAAATGTAGATGTTATTATGTGGGTTTTTATGAATAATATTTTATTGGGGACCACAGGACCCCATCGACTTTTCAAATACAGATACATAAGGACACATCAACGGTGGATGAGAAAAATGTGTGAGCACCAGTGATCACCCTATATGGGTTTTAAAATGAATTCATTGTGTATATGGGCAGTTGGATTGAAGGGCAAAGTCATCACATCTCTTGTTTTTTTGAACAGATGAATGTTGTCCCAGATTTGGTGTGTTACTGCTCTAACTGAATTTTTATTTAGCTTTGTTTTCAGGGATATACCTTTAGCAGTCGGGTGCACAACCGCCTAGGCCTAGTTTCACTTTTTAATTAGCCTCATTCGTAGCAGATGGAACCTTGTGTTGACTATGTTTATTGGAAATGCATAATTGTAAGTCACTTCTGTGCTTAAAACCCCTCAAAATACATGGCCCCACACATACTGACCTCCTACCTCCCTCTGTTGCAATGCAAGATTTTTAACCTGCATGACCAATATACCTCCTCACCATCCTCACGACTTAAAAGAAAGTGGCTCGTGGAGGTATTGGGATATTATGGACCGTCTATGGGCCAGAAGGAAGGTATTTATTTTTGTTCACATAGCGTGTGATCAAAAGGAAGGTATTAATTTTTGTTCAATTAGATTTCACACATCATGTGGTAAATTATTGTAATACAAATATTTGAGTGTTTTAGTAATTAAGTAATGAAATCTCAATTGCCCAGTTAATTGGTTATAGATTAATCATCAACATCCGTTGTTGTATGAGAAACCCTCAACTGACTTACCCAATGAGGCTAAGCCCGAGGTAATTACCACCTGACTTGGCAATTGTACAGATGGTTGGCTTCCTGGCTCACACATGCCAAACGATCGGAAGCGGTACAGGCCACCACCAGAGTGATCGCTTAAGGCGAACAGACTTTGAAGACGTTTGTTTTGTTGTTATGCAGCAAGTGCAGCATGTAGGAAAATCTAGCAATAGGTGTACCAAGCTAACAAGGCAGTACAACCCGGTTTACTACAAGTCTTGCGGTTAGTCTTCACAATTCACATGAGACAGCAATTCAAAGATTTGAGTTCATATTATTTTTCCCCTCACATAATTCGTTGGAGACATTTTTTAAAGATACCAAAACATTGAGTGTTGCGTAGCTACATAATTGAGGCAGCTCAAGTTTCTTTTCAAAATCAGATGTTCATATTTTTCTTTCTTTGTTTTTTTTTTCTTTCTTTGTTTTTCTTCCGGTTGGTACATAAATATATCAAGTTTTTATATACAGTCTGTGTCTCACATATAATACCTATGCAACTGTACATGGTCAAAATAATGGAAACAAGGGTGCACAGAATTCATTGTGTGATATTCCCAGAACATGTGAGCTGGGCATTTTACCTACAAGGTTGGAATGTGCCTGGTAGCAAGCTTGTAGAAGAAAATGTTACCGCCACTTCAACAAAACAATTCCAATCCAATTTAGCAGCTGAATTTACACATGTCACTCAAGGGTAAGGGCAAAGTGTGTTAATTCCAAGCAGCGCAATAAATGAAAAAAACATTTCAAACCCCCATTTGCCCTAGAAGGTCTTTTATTTAATTAAAGTTCTATTGTCTGGTATTTTCTAAATGAAAGTATTTCTCTAAATAACTTCAATTACCTGTACTAGCTGCTCAGCCCATATTGTCAATGGTCTTTAGCAGAGATGTGACCAGGTCCCTCTTTCAAGTCTCAAGTCCTTCTTGGGCAAGTCAAGTCAAGTCCCAAGTCAACTCCAAGTCAAGTCAGCATTAACATGCTGTAATTTTAGCTCCAGGATCTGATTTTAATAAAGTCAAAAGCAAGCAATAGTTTTGCACTTATAATAGCATTGATTGATTGTTTTTTTTTTTTGCTACTTCACTAAAATCAGATTCTGGGGCTAGAATTACAGCATGTTAATGATGACTTGACTTGGAGTTGACTTGGGACTTGACTTGACTTGCCCAAGAAGGACCTGAGACTTTAGTTAGAGATGGGGTAGTTAAATGTACCCCACCGTTCAGACACAGTAGTTACAATCCACCAAATTATTGATAGCTCATGTTTTTCAGCTGACAGTAAACAGCCCGGCCCTTCTTAGGGGACTTATACCATTAAAACAGGGCTTAATTCAGACTTTGAGGCATCCTTTAAGTACCAGAATCAGGCTCAACGGGTACAGATGTATTGCGTAAATTTAATCACTCTGCCACAAAACGCTTGTCTTATAGTATGAACAATGTGTCGATTACCGACTGTGGCATTGAAATCAGTCAGACTTTCATTTTGATTCTGCCGGCTGACGCTCAAGTGAGTCAACGGTCATGCCATAAACATAACTTTGTCTCAATCAACATCTGTAAGATGTAAGGTGAACCAGAGACTGAGGCCATCCAAAAGTCGTTGTTCATGCCCTTTCCAGACTCCTTCCACACTGGGATTTTTACCATTGCAACTACCAGGATGTAATTCGTTTAACAAGCTGGTAGCCATCTGTTGCTTCCAGAGTAGATGACAGATCCACAGGCTAATAAAGCCTAAGCCTTGTAGCACTCCTTTAGCTTGACAGTCCGCCAACGGTACTGAGAGCTGTGGCATCGACAGACAATGGCCACAGCTCCGATCAGCCGCCTCATCAATGGAAGTACGGAACATGGCCCATTCAGACTCACTGTTCCCCACCACCACCACCACTATCTCCGGGACCAAAGCTCTCCTGGAGGACGTTAGCTGAAACTGGAAACAAGATAATCTGACAGATGTTCCCAGCACACCCCCACAGTAGGTTTGGGTCCACCAGGCCTCTACGGCATCCTTCCCCACCAGGTAGTGATCAGTTGGGAGCGCTGTTCCAAATCTCGCCAAGCCATGTTTCACTGTCATTGGCAACGTGGGTGTAGAAGTCCCCCAACAAGATAATGGGACGCCCAGGTGAAGTATCCTCCAGCACTCCCCACAAGGAGTTGCTGGCAACTGCAGTTGCAGGAAGTTGCATGGCACAGTGCATACCTTTGCAACGGAACGGTTGCAGGCAGTTCCAGACAGTTGCATTGGTGTGTACTGGCCATTAAAGACCGGTTCAAGAACCTTTGCTGTGTGTTCAGGTGAGGCCAACGTCTCAGCTACCGCGCAGCGTGCAATTTTCTGTATCTGTATCCATGTGAAATCTCCTTAAATCCTGGGAATGAGGCAGTGACACTGGACAGGGACAGCACACAGGCGCAAAAACGCACGCACACACAAATCACACCAAACCAAACAAATTCCATTGCTGTCACCAATGGCACCACTCCTTAATAAATCAAAGCCCTCATCCAGCAATGACAACCGAATACTCCATTGCATGATATTTTTGTGTCCTCCACAAGTAGTCACAAGGGGCTTTTCAGGAGCGAGCCAATAAGCCACGTGATGGTGGCCATTGACAGTGGCCATCACTCTCTCTCTCAGTATCGCTCTCCTTCTTCAACACTCAACCTTTTTGCCAACGGTCTTTCTTCCTTTTCTTATACCAGTTCCTACTTCTCTCTCACTATCCACCACTCGCATCCCTTTTTATTTGTGCCCCCCCCCTCCCCCGTGTCAACTTTCTCTTTGTTCTCCTACCATCTCTCTCCACCCTTTCTGTCTTTACAGGTGACTTGCATGACAGCACTCGAGCACACGGCGAGACATCCACCCAGGTGGCACTCGGGGAACTTGCCTTGCCGGTGTTAACATTAGCGCCATGTGGGAGCAGCACCCTTTGCAGACGAGAAGCTTTAAAAAAATGTGTTTAATCTATTTCAAGCAGTCATCATGAGCCCCCTGCAAGAGTTCTTCAACTGAAGGGACACAAGACACGAGGTTAACATCAAAGCAGTGCATTTTAGCTACCACAGTGAGGGCCATCAACTTTATTATTATCGGTGGCTGCCCCCCTTTACCTCTTTAAACAAGAGGCAGCGCGTGGCATTTACTGTATGTGGCCCACTGGTAAACCTGAATAATGGGGAGTGCATATCTGAAGAGAGTGCCTGCAGGGTGCAAAGAATGTGTCAGAAGTGGTCCAAAGAGCACGAGCAAAAAGCAAGCGTGCATCAGCAAATGCAAAAGGAATGTGTGGAATTCCGGTGTCAACAGTGGCAACACCGAAATTCATTGAGCTCAGTTGTGTTGTTAATAGGGCTGCAACGATTAGTCGATTAATCAATGACTAATCGATGATGAAATTAATCAACAACTAATGCAGTAATCTATTAATCGCCAAGGAGTCGAATCACTGTTATTTTTAGCAGTTTTTTTGCTAACACCACCACCTATTGGTCTACATAAATGTGATATTACTTGATAATTTAAGCAAAATATGATTTTTATATTATTCAACATTACTGATAAAGAAACATGAATATGGAGAAAAACATCAAAATATTAGCATACTAATGACTTTCAGAATAATTAACTTAATTGTTGTACATGTTTGCTATCGAGATTAATTTCTGTGTCGCTGTGCATTTTTGGGGATTTTCTGGTGAGATTGTTAAAGTAAATATATCCAACCAATTAATCGTTTCAATAATTGGCAACTAATCGACTATTAAAATAATCGTTACTTGAAGCCCTAGTTGTTAACACAGACATTTACTATTATTAGTGGTATTTGTAGTACGCTACGCATTTGGGGGATATAATTAACTGAAACTGATTTCACATTAAAGCATGTTCCATAACTATATCCATAAACGTCCTATATCTAATACAAAAGTAAAGTCAAACTATGCATTTATTGACTTTTAGTAGGTCTCAAACAAATTGTGCAGTCGTTGAGAAGCACATCATGTCAAGAAACATGCCACAACTACCATCAGCTAGCAGGCCAAAATGGTGTGAATAACCATTTATGTATGGTGCTGGCTACATATATTTCTGCTGCCAATACATGCATTGTTTTAACTATAGTTGGAACATCATGGAACATCTTGTTTAGAATACAGCTTTGACTTAAATGTTAAAGGAATTTCCACAATTAGATCACAGATATCCTGACTTCCAAGTGAAGTTTACTCCGGTATTATCATTTTCTTATTCATTAGAGATCACGTAAACATGTTTACATTAAAAAATGCACTATACCCATTATAGCAATCAATGGTTTAGCTTTTTTATTATACAATGACATGAATGGCATCCTTACAAAAAAAAAACAGTTCATTTCAAGGAAAATTGTAGATCTGGTGTCTCTATCATTTGACTAATTGTATTCCATAGCAACTCTTGAGAACCACTCCTGCTCATCTTTCAGCACACATTTGCGTGATCCTGACGGAAATGACAGCAGAAATATGGTCACGGCCATCGCCTCAAATTGATTGTAACAAAACGTTCATGTCCTTGTCATCGTCAAGGAGGATCAACAGCTGCGGCGCCGCTAATCAAAGAAGTCATCCGAGTCGCCGTGGTCGGCGCTGTGAGGTTGAGGGCGAAGCGCCGCCTCGATTTCCGAGTCGCTGTCGTCAGAGTGTCCCCAGATGGCTGTGAAAGACACAGATTGATTAGAATATGTCAGAAGGGCTGCACCCACCTGATGAAAAGAGGATGCCAGATGTATGAAGCCACATTACTAATGGAATACATTTTGCCTGTCTAGCTCATCAGGGTAGTAGGCACTGTCTCGTTTACATTCCGAATGCTGTCCCAACCCCTGGAAGCATTGACCACTCTCAAAAAATAAAAATAAAATAAAAACATATAAATGTTTAATTGTAACTGTAACTCAAAAAAAATGGAGGAACATACATGATCGCAGCTGCAGCACAAACATTCTTCAAAGATAAAAATATAACCTATAATCTTTTAGTTTTTTACGATTCAAGTCCAGCTTCTGCGAGGTTATAATTTCCTGAAATTCTCTAATATATTGTCCATAATACTTTCAGAAGTTATTGGATCAGTTCATGAACCTACCGTGGAGAATAAACATAATGAATCGGAGACAAATCTATTCAGCCTTTCAAAAAAGGTTGCGTTAACAGGAAGGATCCATCACCGAAGCATTTCGGGGATACAATGATATTTCTCTCAGGTCACAATACACATGTTGCAGGTTGCTAATAGAACTGTGCTATGTAGAAGACGAGTGATCAGCCCAAAGAGTGTTCTAGGCCACCGCTCCTCAATTGTGGAATGCCCTACAGCTTGAACTTGGAGGTGCAAGCTCTGTGGACATTTATAAAGGGCAGCTAAAGACACTCCTTTTTAAATGGGGCTATCCCTGCCATCCCAGCCTGTGTTTGTAATCATGTATAGTACTTACTTGCACCACAACTTCTATTTTCCATGGAAATTTTCTAGCATAAAGTTATCCCAGCCATTGGTTCCGTGTTCCTTGAGGCTTCGCAAGGCTTAGTCACAGCAGTAACTTTAAGTCTTGCTTCATAACATGATGAAGTTACAAATTGTGCACCTTTACAAGCAACAGATGATCGGTCATTCAAATTCAAATCTTGCTTGGATATCATTTCACCACTCACCTTTCGTCAGTCTGGCTCGGCTTTCACTCTTTGCCCTGTAACACAATTATATTCAATGATTAGACGTTAATATCTTCACTTGTACTTGAAAATTTAAAAGCAGTATTTGCTTCTAGAATAACAGTAACAGGTAACCAAGGTCATACAATAACTTTCCCACAGTTAATATTCCATTATTGTATGCAGTCACAACCTAGAGTAAGTGGCAGAGGGCTACAACAGAAACGCCTTTTCTCCCGTTACCGGTACACGTAGAGGGCAAAAACATTTCGCGCAAAGAGGCCTTAGCGGTTAAAATCAGAACCAAAAATACTTTGACCATGTAAACACGGCGTTACATGGCGATGCAGATTAATCTGATCTAATTTGATCAGATCCCAAACTCCATGTAAACGGGACATGCTCCCAGCAGTGCCAGCAGTTTCAGATTGAATATTTTAAAAGGGAATCCAATAGCCAGAGAGCCGTATACTCCATCGCTTCATGCTGCCGAGAGAACAAAGCGTAATTTCCCCTTGGGGATGAATAAAGTATCCGTCTCTCTATTACTTCCTGCTTCCTCTCCAATAGATTGGCTGACTACCATCCGCACCGTGTCTTCCTTGACTCCCAATCTAATTGGCAGTTCCTTCGCGCTGCCCCCCACCGCCCCCCACGCTCGCTCTCCCGCTCTATTTATCCAGAAGTGGTTCGAAGATGGTTCTGGGCCGTTTCCCATTGCGTGGCTCAGGTTGCTATGTAAATCCATGACCCCCAGAAAGGAAGCTTTGATCTCTCTCAATGCATATGCAATAAGCCTGCCAGCCCCCCCCCATACACACACAAAACCTGCTTCCCATCTCTGCATACACACACACAAACACACGGAGGTGCGTTCCTACTTTTTGTCAGGGCCGCTACTATGCCAGTCTCATTTACATCATCACAGACCTCCATTCAGGGCCCCAAACAATATATAATCATCTTCTAGCCAGGTCAGTAGGAGCCCAGTGCATATGGCTCATTGGTTTGAGGAGGCGAGAGGGACATGAGAGAGGTGTGTGTGCGCCGGAGGGGTGGGGGTCGGGTATGATACCTATTCATTCATTCATTTCCTCCCTCTCTGTCTTTTTTTTCCAATTGTTAAGAGTTGGATTTTTTTATTTGGTTTGCAGTTTGGGGGAAATGGGAAGTTTGCTTGGTGGCGTAAACAATCAGGCAACCTTCTCTTTCCGCAAAAACAC
Source organism: Bregmaceros cantori (assembly GCA_900302395.1). Classification (NCBI taxonomy): domain Eukaryota; kingdom Metazoa; phylum Chordata; class Actinopteri; order Gadiformes; family Bregmacerotidae; genus Bregmaceros; species Bregmaceros cantori. The sequence goes on along the minus strand of OMKY01213730.1, from coordinate 1,063 downwards.
AGCCATTTGTTTTATTGTGCCCGTGTCCCTCATACCCTCTTGAGCTTCTTTCAATTTTCTTCAACTTACTTCCAATCTTGCTGGCAAGATACTTGTTTTATTCTCTCCATCAATAGCCCCCGGTCTCGCTTTCAATTTAATTGAATATTGTATTATTGGCGCTGACATACATTATTGTATTGTACATTAGTGTATTCATCATGCACACAACATAACAGATAAATACAAAAACAAGTAAATACAAAGAATTTGAAGAGTCTCTCTCTCTCTCTCTCTCTCTCTCTCTCTCTCTCTCTCTCTCTCTCTCTCTCTGTCTCGAAGGTGTTAAAACATGATGACTTCTGTGAAATAAACGGAGATGTGTGTGCTTGTATATCCTATACTCCCCTTGTCTGTTGAGAGAAAAGGTTTAAGTTATAGCTGGATTCTTTCCAGCCATACTTAGCAATAACTTTTACAACAGATTATCTTAATTAGTTCTGTTAATACCTCTCGCATCTTACTTCCAGGTCACAGCTCAACACGTTACAATGACTGTGGCTGTGTCCGAAATCGCCCCCTAACCCCCATATAGGGCACTATATGGGGCGCACGCCATTTTGTAGGGGTGTCCAAATTCTCCATGTGCCCCATATAGGGCACTGAAAGTATCCCACAATGCACCGCGAAATGTAGTGAGCATCAGGTGTATCCTAGACGGAGAAATATAACCCATAATGCATTGCGAGACGCATTACACTAATTAAAACGTAGAAGAAGACGACGCGCGCTCCAAAACAAAAACAATGGCGGACGGCGTCAGGACGCAGCAGCAACCGACGGCAAATAATTATAATGTGAGTATAATTGATTTTCTGTGATAAAGTATACATTTATTATTAAAAAAAAACATGCGAATGCTACGGCCAATGCCGACAGGCAATGACGTCACTATACGACAGCGGTGACGTAAGTTAACAGTGCCGATTCTAGTGTCCGAAATTTCGTCGCTGAGATTGAGTGGACTATATAGTCAGTGCCCTATCTAGGGGCTAGGGGTTAGGGAGCGATTTCGGACACAGCC
>OMKY01213728.1:0-10050 GCA_900302395.1 Bregmaceros cantori | reverse complement strand
TCAGCATGAGATATGCGATTGTACCAGACAGGCTTAGCAAAGTTGCTATATTTCACCCGGATGTCCGTGGGTGGAGTACATGTATGCCGGTAGGGGCCTTATTTCGAAACAAATAAGAACAAGTTAAAAAATAGATGTGGAGTGGAAATAATACCGCAATATTAACCGCACGTATAAGTAGACTTCAATGTACATGATACCAGCAAAATGGTGATTTCACCTCAGGGCTTGCTGTCACACTCAGGTGTAGGACATACAGGTGGTGCTGCATGCACACCATACACTACACTTTAAGAGGCCTGAATGGCTCCCTCTCTGTGCTTCCCTGGGTGACGTGCTGGAGCTGCGTGAGTCCCCACTGCAGTGAAGGCTGGCAGACCTCAGGCTGGAGACTGGAATCCCAGACCGCTGTTCACATATGAGGGCATCTTCGTGCTGTGTGTGTGTGCGTGTGTGTGATGGTGTGGGTTTTCTTTTTATATTTTGTTCCTTCTCTCTCTCTCTCTCTCTCTCCCTCTCTCTCTCTCTCTCTCTCCCTGCCCTCTTCACCCTCTCCCTCCCAACCCCCCTCTCATTCTCTCTCGCGTTACCTCTTCTCCCCCCTCTCTCTCGCTTCCACCCCCTCTCCTTGCTCTACTCGCCTTCTTTCTCACTGTCACTATCTCTCTCTCTGTATCTCTCTCCATTCCCCTTCTCTCTCTCTCTACCTACTCCCCTTCTCCCTCTCTCTCCCCTCTCCTCTCTCTCTCTCCCTCCCCCCCCTCTCTCTCTCTCTCTCTCTCTCTCTCTCTCCCCTCTCCCTCCCCTCTCTCTCTCTCTCTCTCTCTCTCTCTCTGCCTCTGCCCACTCTCCTTCTATCTCTCTCTACATCTCCCCTACCCTCCTTTGCTCTTGAGCTTCATCTTGCCCTCTCTTCCCCTACAAGGAGACTCTCTCTACCTACATATCTACCTCTTCCTACGCCCCTATATGTTCTCTCATTCAATCTCATCTGCCTCTTCTCCATCTGTTTTTATCACCCCTTCTCTCCACACTCTCTCCCTATCTCTCGCTCTCGGTGGTGCCAATGCCAAATTGTGGGGGCCCCAAGGGGGCCCCTGAAAGTCCATTCTGTAGGGATCCATGGTATGTGCCTGTAATGCATAGAGGTCTCCCTGGAGAGTCTCAGAGGATGGGCAAGGCGTGCTCTGACTGACAATTATCTTCTGTGTGTCTGTGTGTGTGTGTGCTTTTATAAATGCTAAGAAATAAATAACACAATAGTTGTGTGTGTGTGTGTCTGTGTATGTTGTTTGTGTGTGTATGTGTGTGTGTGACTGAGTTTACTCCCGCGCTACATCTTGTTGTGCTCCCATTATTTTCTGGAAATACTCTAATTATTTTTTTTTATGTTGAACGTTGTAGGGAAAAAGTGTGTTTGTTTTATTTGTCCTTGGTTTATTTTCCCACAAAGCATGTGCTGTTTATTGTGTTTACAGTTGTACTCGTTTTCGATTTGTGTTATTACAGAAAGTCCGCAGAAAACCCAGCCTGAAAGGAAAGATATCACAAACAAATGAATAAATATATTCTTTGAATTTGGACATTTTTTGTAACTTCCTCATTTGGGACAGTCAGTTTCCTGACGTGGAACAGTGAAATGTAGTGTTGAGAAGTTGAACTTCATATTAGCCACATTAACATAGTTTGCCTTTACCATAATTTCACTGACATTCATTAGTTTAGGGAGGAGCCAGAGCCACTGGAGCTTTGGTGTCATGCATTAAAGAGTGGCCCACAATAGGGCAATCCACCCTACAGAATGACCAGTGGCAAAGCATGTGAGTTGTGGGGGAAAAAGATTTGGATTGAATGGAGCAATTCACGGCAGCCTTCAGACCTCCGACATAATCCTCTCATTCCAAATAGCACACACAAGTCCTATTTCCGGAGCTATCTCCATCCCTATATTTGGATGCAGAAGATGCAAGCCAACATTTCCCGTAGAGACTAATAAAGTTATGCAAAAGACAAGATCTCACCAGCTGCTGTCAAACACAAGTCAGTAAAAAATAGCATCCAATTAAAGTATTAAAATAGCTATTGAAATAATTGCTCATTGTTTTTAATTAACCCCATTCCGAATGCAGTTTGCCCATTTAGTATTTAATTAGGATTTATTTGTTATGACTCACAGAGATAGAGAGAGAGAAAAAAAACATAATAATAAATGGGTCCATGTACAAAGCCTCTTTTTAATTATTGGCACAAAAGTTGTATAAAGATTTACATCAAGTGATTACACGATTTGCATTGTGTTAGGCTTTGTAAACAGGTGTGGCTACTCATCATTTGATTGCCTCGTTAGAGTACCTGTGATAATTAGGAATTTCACATCAAAATTCACACCAGCCCCGAGCAATCGTCATAGTCAAAGTTGAGACACCGTCACGAGCCGGTGGAGGAAGAACGGCACGATAACCGCATTGTCCACGGGCCGAACATCGAGCGCTGTCTGAAGCACACCATGCCCAGTGGCCCTCCAAAAAAGAGAGCTGGCTCTTGGTACCTGGTCCCAAAGTCTTACTACAGGTAAAGTCTAGCATGGCTAAGAAAAGCGGTGACGCCTCGATGTTTGGACACACCACTGTTACGACAGAGATTTTTACAGTTGGAACATCAGGAAATCTCGCTCTGTCGATACTTGCGCCGATGTTCCGAGACACCACTGGTTCGACATTTTTCTGGTCGGGGGGAGTCCAGCACCTCCACAGCAGCAGCAAAAAAAAATTGGTAAACACAATTATAGTGTCGGAAGAGTGGAATGCCATCCAGTGTCGGAAGAGCAAGATATCCCAATCTTCTAACATTAATCTGTCTGAACATTGGAGTCGTAATTATGGTGTGTCGGGACAACGATGTGTCGCCAAGAAAATGAACCTTTAATGCGTTACATTTCATATGTAGACAATTACCTTCAATTACCTCATCATGTGTTGGAGTGTTGCTGACTGTTCCTGGTTGCCAAACTTTGGAATAATTCAACCCAAACCTTTGCCAGAACTCCAGGACTCTACACCGGCACCCAGTGGTGGAAAGTAACGAATTACATTTACTCACATTACTGTAAAAACTTTTTATGAGTAATTTGTAATTTTCGGAGTAATTTTGAAATGTGTAATTTTTACTTTTACTCAAGTTAATTTTTACCTCTGTACTTTTTATTTGTTACATTTGAGTCCCCTCACGTTAAAAAATTACAAAACATATTGGTGGATGCTGGCAATGTTTAATTCGGGTGGAAAGTTAAACTCCTGTGCAGCCTGGCGAGCCAGAACCAACACATCGTCCACGCATCGCACATCGCTAGGCGGTAGGGGTGCACCGGTCTGCATTCTTGGAGGGCATTTCTAGTTGAAAATTGAAATTGTAATATTGATAAAAAAATTTAAAACATGCTGAATTTGATTCATGACTTTTTTTTTTTATAAATAATTAAAAAGTAACTTTTACTCATTTTACTCATTACAATTTAAATTAAGTAATGTTGTACTTTTGCTCAAGAACATTTTGAGATTTTACTTCTACTCAGTACAATTTCAGCAAAGTAAAGAGACTTTTACTCAATTACAATTGTTCAGTACTCTTTGCACCTCTGTCGGCACCTGACTCTGCCCCGGGAAATGAAGACATTCAAGACAGACGCCCAACGACAACTCCATGGACTCTTAGATAGAGATTATTTAATGCATTGACCTGCCATCAAGGCACAGGGCTTCATTAGTAAAAAAAAAAAAACTTGAGTAAGACTACAAATACTGATCCAAATATCACTTGAGTAAAGTTAAGAGTACAGGCTAATAAATGTACTCAAAAGTATTTTTGAAAGTATAAAGTACAAAGTACTAAAAATAAAATTGCATTGCACTTTTTTAGTTGGTCAATGTTATTGTTTGAATAAATTACTAACAACCTAGCCTAATTTAGCTTATATCTCGGGCCTGAATGAAAACCACTTATTAACTTAATAACCGGGACTGTACTCGGTGCATCAGCGGCCACCTACTGACTCATTATACATTTTATCCTACCCTGTCAATGCGCAAAAAAGAGAGGAAAAAGTAACAAGACTGTTTTGGTAAAAGTAAGGAGTATTTATTTACCCAGTTCAAGTAAAAAGTAATTACAGAAAAGTATTTCTAAAAGTACAGATACTTGAACATTTTACTTAAGTACAGTACTTAAGTATTTGTACTTCGTTACTTGCCATCTCTGACCATTGGTGAATCCTCATCCCGTCTTGGAGTATTGCTGAATATTCCTGGTTGGCAACCCCTCGTGTTATTATTATCTTATTAGGAAACATCCAGCACGTACCCCACTCGTCTAATCTTTAAAAACATGACTTGAGGCTTACACTATCATCCTTAGTGGAAAATCCTCATCTGTAAAAGGAGCAGGCTGTCAGATGGGGGGGGGAATGCCAGTGAGCAGAATATGAAACCTTCAATTCATGCATTTCTCCAAGTATTTTTTTTTTCAATTCAGTATTTTTGAACTATTCGGTTAACGGTTGATATCTCAAGATTAGAGTCCTTACTTTAGTTCACTAGATTAACTAGGACTAGTTTGTGACATTGCCGCCTTAATACATCCGAACATCTTTTACATTACCGTGTGCAGCAACAGCTATTTATACTCAATAGCGCCCCTCCCCCACATTTTCCGGTGGTATTGCTCCGTTTCATCCGTTCGTACATAATCATCCCCAGATCCGTGTCAATTTACTTACGTCATCGATGGAGAGAACGTGTGAAAAGCTTCTCCTGCATCCATAGTTTACATGAGGTATGAATGGGCCTTAACCAGAGTTGGGTGTAATCCCTTATAATAATGGACGGATTACTAACGGATTACATTTTTAGCAACTTTGTAAGATAATGCGTTAGTCCCCCTTGATTGGCTATAACGTCCAAGTTATTTTTTTTTCTAAAGAGATACGTTACTCGCTACTCGTTAGTATGGCTATATTACCCATTTTGAAGATACATATGCATTCGGCAGCCCTACGCGGGGCTGGACGGCCCACACCAGCCCACTTTTGAATTGTATTGTAAATCAGATATGAATCTTGTTCTTGATTGGGTTTTATTTTATCAATAACGGAAAGTAATCTAACTCGTTACATGCTTCAATCAGTAATCCAGTAACCTAACAGATCACTTTTTAAGATCAGTAACAAGTAATCTAATGGGATTACTGTTAAAAGTAACGATACCTAACTGTGGCCTTAACGCATACAGACACACACGCACGCACTACACACAGACACACACACACCTAACATTGAGGCACGTCCAACGTCGTCATCAGTTATTGATGGGTCTAGACTCGAGACGACCTCGACCAGAGAGCTATTTTCGGGGTCAGAATCTGTCAGAAAATCAAACGTGAAGAAAGCACTCTCACAACCTTTTTCTCTCTTTCTGCTGCACACTCTCTCACCCTCTCTCTGATTTCAAAGTTGCTTTTTCGTGCATGAAATGCATCAGTATTCATATTGCCAATGCATATGTATTGTGAATGTAGAAATATTAAACAATGAGTAGACATTTAAAGAATGACTTCACTAACAAAAAGTAATTACGATACTAATACTCACATAAACACATTTGCCAGTCCCTGTCCCCCCTGTCACCCTCTTAAACAAACTTACCATAATTAAGGAAACAAGAATAGATGGAAGCCATTCTCTTTTTCTTTTCTTTCTCTCTACCACCTTTTCTCTCTCCCCCTCTCTCTCACTCAACAGATGAAAGGAGCATGCGGGGGAGAGAGAGAGGCGCTGATGAAGTTCAGACAGAATCAATATAAATGGGCCAGGTGCATGTGTAACAGGGAACTTTTACATTTCAAAACACAGTGATTGGACTGACAGCTAAAGGCGATAGACTGGTTTATATAGGATGCATCTGAGATTGGGAAGTTGGTTAATGTTTTTGTTGTTTTTTTTCCCATGATGCATTGCCCGATGGCTGCACCCCGCATTGTGTGTGTTATTTCTTTGGGTCCTTTGCATACCTGTTATGATCCGTGAAGCATAGCGGGTTGCACTGTGGCTGTTTGCAGAACAGGTGAGACATTCAGGACTTCTGCAAGATAAGACCTGTTAGCGCACACAGCGTATGTTCAAGTCCATTGCGTTCCCTTGCCTTCAAAAAGACATTGGCTGTGTCCAAAATCTCCTACTCCCTACCCCCCATATAGTGCAGACAACAGCAACCGAGATTTCGGACACTAGAGTTGCCGCTATCAAAATTGTTATAAAATATAATTATAAAAAATGTAATTATAAAATTCAACAATCATCAGAAAAAGTCAAAAGTACATTTACAATGATTTGCCATGGTCGGTCGCTATTTACTCCCGCCGCGGCATTTCTTTTTTAGTTTAGGTCATTTTTAATACATCTCGCAATGCATTATGGGTTATATTGCTCCGTCTAGGGTACATCCGATGCTCACTACATTTCGCGGTGCGTTGTGTTATACTTTCAGTGCACTATATAGGGGATAGGGAGCGATTTCGTTCACCCCTAGAAAATGGCGTGTGCCCCATATAGTGCACTATATAGGAGATAGGGAGCGATTTCCCAAATCAGCCAATGTCCCAAATCTAATGCACAAGAGAATGCATCAAAGAAAATCGGTTTCTTTAGAGCTATTTTTTTAGAAAGACACAATAAACATTGTTCCATGAGTTCCGTACCATACAACAGAAGGTGTTTATATTAATGTGTTGTGTAATTTGTATTGCTTATACTTAGTAACTCATTTTATCATTCATCTCATTTTGTTTATTTTAAGTATGTTTAAGGATGTCTTCTTCTTCGTGTTGTTTTATGGCGATTGACACTTGTCTGAGCAGGTCATTTACGCCGGCTTCTGAGCAGAACAACTCCTTATATTCCATCGTAATAGTCCTCTTCTTTTGTGTCATCCATCTTTGAATCTACTCTGTCACAGCACACTCTTTATATCCTGTCACAGTTGTCCTCTAACTCCACGCCGCTCCTCAGTTCTCTCCTTACATGTCATTTGTTTCTCCCATACTCCTCCTGAGTTCTTTCATCATCTCAGTCCTAAATTATTTCATCGCCTCAGTCAAACGACTTAATTCAACTAAACTCTCTACTTCATCTCCCTCCTCCTCCTCTTTTGTAAACTTAATGTAGATCATTTATAGGAAGAATGATTTCATTTCTTCTTCTTATTATTATTTTACGGTGATCAACACTGGTCATCATTTTCATTGCATCATGACTCATGCGGCACCTGGCCCTTGTCACGGACCGAGGTTCGGCTCGGACCCCAGGGGTTTGGGTCGCAGTGGCGCTGCCGACTCGCCGTGTCGCAGGCCCTCGCGTCCTTCATTCGCTCAGATGCGTCCGCCCGTCCCTTCACGGACGTGCCAGCGGTGTTGTACAGTGTTAGCCAGTGTTAATTTTTTACTCAATTTCAAGTTAAAGAAGAGTTCAACACTGTGGAATTAATTTAACACCAAATCTGATAAGGACCAAATACACTCAGAAACAGTGTTGAATTTAACTCTTTAAGTGTTGATTTAACACTGCAAAATTTACTGTGTAGGCTGTGAAAGCACCTTGCTCTGGAGTTTTTGTAAAACCGGCGTGAATGTCCTGCATAGTCAAGTGTCGATCGCTGTTAAACGACAAGGAGAAGAAGAAGATTGCCGTTAAATGACAAGAAGAAGAAGTTTCAAGTGTCGGATCGCCGTAAAAGAAGAAGAAGAAGAAGAAGATTGTCGTAAACAAGAAGAAGAAAACGAAGTAGTGTGCTGCGACAGATTAGATTTGAAACTGTAGAGCATGTGCTGTTGCACTGCCGCAGAGTAGCGGTTGTAATGGCTCGTGAAACTCTTAGGAGGGAGGTTAGGTCAGTTTCTGTGGAGTCACTACTCTCTTCCATACTAAGAAGTTCTTTACATTTTTAGAAGCTGGGAGACTCTTAACAAGGATATAGAACACAGATTTATTATGTTGACGGTGTGAGTCTGATCCGGTGTCTGCTGTAGTCTACATTAAGGGACACAGGTTGACGTTTCTGATCAGAGCCACACCATGATAGCTTGCTTTATTGATATGTATATTAATGTATTGTGTATATTATATTAAAATAATGTTTTATTGCATATATTACATATTTAATCATTCTTTTTATTTTGTTTACTTAAATATAAATGACCTGCTCAGACAAGTGTTGATCGCCATTTAACAACACGGGAAGAAGAAGAAGAAGAAGAAGATCGCCCTTAAACATCAGAGCAAGCTGTGAAGGCAGCTTGCTCTGGAATTTTTGTAAAACCGGCATGAATGACCTGCTTAGTCAAGTATCGATTGACGTTAAACGACAAGAAGAAGAAGAAGAATGGAGTGATCTGGATCCGACAGATGGTTCCAGAAATGAATAACAGGGTCATTGCATGAGGTACAAATGTTGGTAAGTGATTGTTGGACTTGTGTGGACCCAGGAGAGATTGTCAACGTGCCATCACAAGGATGAGAGAAAACAGGGTCAACCTGGATTGGCTCTCACAAACCCCTGGTCGACCTGATGGGATAATTACTCCTGGAAGCACAGACCTAGTGAGGCCGCTTTTAAACCACAGCACAATATGAAGGGGGATAGCTCTACTGGAATACATTTGTATTGAAATGTTTCCCATTAGCTCATTAGTTGATGTTAGTCAGCGCGGACTGCTGGCCGCGATCACCCGTTCCTGATCCGGCCCTGGTGAACACTGACCATGAGATGAGTAATATTTCTGATGACGACGCCATAGAGGAAGTGTGATACTTGTGTATTTTAATTCTATAACGACCTCTAAAGGGTCTACATAAAAGTCAAACAGAAAGACGCTTTTTGGGTTTGTAAACCCTCTGTGTGTTTTCCTCTCTGGGTATTCATTCATATGCAAAAATTGACCCTTGACAGTAGAAGGTGTTTCTGTACATTCTACTGTATAAAGATGCACGCTCGCCTGAGGATCTCCTTTTTTCAAGTTTATCAAGACATTTTAAAGTTCTAATTAAGTACCATTTGAATGTGACAGCGACAACTTGACATTGCAATAAGGCTGAACTGTAACAGCAGCTGGTTGTGACATATATGTGCTGCCTTGCTCAGCCCGGGGCAGGTGCGTGTGAGGAGGGGGAAGTTCAACCCAGGTGGCTGGGGATGGTGTGCGCTCTGAGGCCCCCAGCCACGGAGGATGGCAGGCTTTGGTAGCATGCAAACAGTTACACATTGTTGCACACATTAACAACATGAATAACTGTGGCAGATAGGGCGATGGGGTAAGAAACAAGGGCGAAGAGTTGTTTATCAGATGCATTGACTCCACACTAGTTCAGAAAATTGTCATATAAATGAGGAGAAAAAAGAAAAGAAAAAAAAAGAAAAAAAAATACGTATATACACACACACACACACACAATTATTGTTTTCAAATATGTATCAGCGCAACACTTCAACTCAGGCCGCAGAGATGAGATGTTTCCACAGGCCTCTCGGCATCTTGAATGGAGAACACATAACCAACGAAGAAGAGAAAGCCAGAATAAAACAAGCCATTGGACCATATGAAGATCTACTAACCACAGTCGAAGAACATAAAACTATAATGGTACAGACACGTCACAAGATCTCAAGGATTCTTAAAAACAATGCTTCAAGGCAAGGAAGGAGGAGAGGAAGACAGAGAAAGCGATGGGAAGATAACATCCAAGAGAGAGAGATGAAGAGAGCTGGTTGCAAAGTCTTCTGTGGCGCCCCAACGGTCAGCTCAGACTACTGAGGCCTGAGGGAACAAGGAAGACAGAGGCTGACAGAGACGGAGAAAGAGATAGAGAGAGAGAGAACCAACAACAAAATGAAGAACTACAGACAGTATGATCAGTGACAGGGACATGGGCTTCTCTGCCTGCTGTGACCGGCCTAACACTGAGACGGGCCCGATACATCACCCTCCGCTACCTCCCAACACTCTCCC
>OMKY01213726.1:0-14694 GCA_900302395.1 Bregmaceros cantori | reverse complement strand
CCTCCTTATTTATTTACACAACTGATACCCGGCACACAGTACAAAACACACAAGGTGGCACCATTTGACTAGTAGTGTGTGCCCAACAGAGATGGCAAAAGTACCCAGATTGCTTGCTTGTAACATTTAAAATACCTTTTTAGTGTTTAAGTACTAATCAAATGATCTACTCAAGTAAAACTATAAAGTGCAGGCTCTGGAAGCACCTTTTTTTTTTATTGACAGGCTTAGTGTGAAGGGGGGGAGGCAGTGTGCGACTAAGCTAAGGGAACAAGAGTGTATGGGGCTAACTGATCTAACTGAGCCAGCCCCACTGAAAATTATTTGAGTTAAAAAGTACCATCTTTACTGCCAAGGCCCTATACCACCAACAAGTTCAGCGCAAGTTTAGCTAACAGGGCTAGCGCCAAATGTTGCCATATCATCTTGCCAACCAAGTTTGCTGGGTCTAGCCAGGGGCTTGCCAAGCTAACGGGAGAGAATGGATACGGGACCCATTCTCTCCCAGCTTACGGGCTACTTCATTCACTACGAGACAACTTCATTCACTTTGCGGCTGCAAAATGTTTGTCCCCCAACGTGTAATTTCATCCAGATGCGTGCACAACTTTTTCAGTTATCCTGGTGATAGACAGACAAACCAACCCGACCAAAAACATAACCTGCTTCCGGTGAAGGTTATAATTAATACATGAAAAATGCAGCATGAGCAAGGGGTTGCTGCGGGAAATTATACACACAAAACGTAAAGTATGGCACTCACACAATGTATCAATGTATCATTGCCAAATCCAGTACAATGCAAAGCGTGTTATTTATAGTGAGATACTTGACATCCTAATTCACTCATAATTCCATGTCTCAACCTTTCCAGCCTCACATGATGCACGCCGTGATTGCTTTTCTGCTATTGTAATCTGCATTGAGTTATATTAAGTGTGTTTGTGTAGACAGCAACCCCTACACACACACACACACACACACACACACACACACACACACACACACACTCTTGTTATGGCAGCTCAGATAAGGTGTTCACGTAGAGGAAATGACCAGCCTTGACACAGGAAAATATCTCATTTATTCATTTATTAAACTATACTGGACAGAGCTGCTATCAAAAATGGCTGCTAAGCTATGAGCTATGAATTAGGGACATGCCAGACATGCATTTGTCAGGAAGCATCATGTCGATTATAGCCAATGGGAGGGGACATCCAATGATGTCACAGCATGGAGCCAATCAGGATAATGGACGTCGGGAGGTCAAGAGCACGGAATCAGAAGCAGAATCAGTTTTATTGCTAGGTCATGCATGAAAACACACTGGAAATTGACTTCGGACATTTGGTTCACACCTTGGTACAGTAAAAATAACAAAAGTAAAAACACTGTGGAAAAAATACTGATAATAAAAAAATAATATCATAATAGAAAAAAAGAAAATAAAACTATTTACGGTGTATATATACAGTCGTGTACTGTCAATAATATAAAATAGCACAAATATTACACAGTCAAAAATAATAGAATAATAATACAATGACATAATATAAAGTGGCATTGTTAGAATGTGAAAAGTTCACAAGAGCACAATACGGGCAGGCCACTCACACTACAGTGCGACGTGTAAGGTGGCTGGTGGTGAGAAGACGGGATTTGATCTCACAAAAGCCCCAGGCACAAGAGTGTATGGGGCTGGATGAAGCGATCTTACTGACTGCGCCACCGAGCCAGCCCCAATCTATGCACTTCTAATTGTTGTCACCTTTGTGGTCCCACCTCGAACGAACCCCCCGTCTTCCCTCTTCGGGGTCCTCTGTGGTCATGATGGTTGTCTGGCGTACCACTGAGCTGTGTACGCACACACACACACACACACAAGCAGAGACACACACACACACACACACACATCATCATCATTTCTCAAGGCCATCATTTCTCAGGAGACCAGAACAAACCGGTATCGACTGTTCTGCAGCAGACTGACCTTTGGCGAACCAGATGAAGCTGGATTGGGAAAAAAAAGAAATAATAATAATAAAACGTGAAATAAAGAAATGGCATATTGATTTTTACAGCGATGAACAATATTTTCCAATAGCTCACAGTCGATAAGCATTAGGCTCGTCAGTGCATACTGCACAAATTACTGGCCCAGAAACATTAATCTCCCTGTTTATAACTTGACTTATTGCAGAATAGCTCTTTTAACAACTTGAAAATCACTATATAACTAGCATGGCGAGCCACAACCAACACATGATCCACGCATCACACATAACAAAAATCCGTGTCAATCAATTCGTGTTATCCAGTCACAGCACAGTAGGTGGGACAAGCTGCGTGGAGGAGTGACAACCAAACCCCGCCCACATCTCGCGTAGACCGTACTAACTCCCCCCACCTCCGCGCTGATTGGTCGACTGAATCCGTACCGACAGTGAACCTGATTTTTCCCAGACCCAAAGCAAGCGTCTTGCGATGTGCAATGCATGGACGATGCGTTGATTCTGGCTCGCCAGGCTACTATCTAACATCTTCACAACATTGTTACAACTAGGAAGGTCAATAATTAAAAATCGATAAACCAATGGAAATGCAACAAACAATTCAACATTCGATGCAAATGCGCACAATGCACCAACTAAGGGGAAACTCATCCTTGCGGTCCATAGTAGGTCCACAATATCCCAGTATGAAAATGAATACTGGGATATTATGGGTAATGAAAACCCATAATACAAACATTTTCAAGTTAATGATATTCCACTAATGCTTTAACACAATTTTAACACCCCCACTTTTGCCACAGTTACTTCTAAAAAGCAATAAAAGTACCGATTGCTCACTACTCCTCTTAAATGTACCTAAAAGGTAGATTGCTACTTCCATTTTAAAGTAAAAGTTAATTATTGTATTTACCTCTGGTTTGTTTCCTTATTATTTAACTGCTGACAAGTCAAATCAAATCAAACTTTATTTATATAGCACTTTTCATGCAGAGCAATTCAAAGTGCTTTACAGCAACATAACAAAGCAAAACAACGAGAATAAAAGGAAGGGAACACTTGACCCCAGCCTTCCCAACCCATTAAAACAACCATACCCAAATACAAGAGCACACACACAGGCAATGGATTTGTCATTAAAATGATAGACATGGCTTGGCACTGAGGATATACAGCAAGAGGAAACGCTATTCCACAGACGAGGGCCGTAAAAACAAAATGCGGCCTCTCCATGTGTTTTGGAGCTAACTCTGGTTAAAGTGGCAAATTACCTTTTAAAAATAGACATTTACGCTTGAACCAATTGTCTTGATATTCTCCGTGCTCTGGAGATGTTTTTGCATGTGCCGCCATAGACTTAGTTTTTATTTGAGTTGTTTGTTTTTTACCTGCTTTCTAATCTTATGTGTACATCGAACTTGAAGGTCCCGAAAGGTCCCTCAAGATTAAACACATTATCAGTGCGTTGTGCAACTAAGCCATAAGACTGTATGGGACTGGATACAGCGGACTAAAACGACTGCGCCAGCCCCGTTTAGGACAGTACTAAACCGCAACAATAGTGCGCTACAAAGCATGAGTGCACCATTTGTGACACAGCACCACACCTCCCTGCTAACCTGGCTAGCCAGACCCAATCAATCGTTCACGCATCGCACAAGCCAAATAATCGTTCACTTTGCAGTAAAAGAATGGAATTTGGTACACTAAAGGCATTCTAAAAAGATTTGGTGGAGCCCTCTTCAATTCTCAACATGGCAGCCATAATAGCCATTTTTCAAAATGGCCGCCCACAACAACTATTTCCTCATGATTGATGGATATGCTATTTTAGACATATTTACAATAGATATTCAAATGTATTTTAAGCAATTGAACATTGTCTTTGAATATTCAAGATGGCTCCACCTACCTAAGTACCAAATTTCATGCTTTTTTCAACGATTGAACGATTCCTTCATATTATGGAGTTACCCTCCTGTACTATCTCATCTGCTGCTTTGTCTCACGCTCTTTCTCCATGGTGCACAAAAAAAAAAAACTGAAATTTGCGTCTGAGATTTTTGGGTGGCAACAGTAAATTTGCTACTGATTTAGTGTGGGTATGCTTGCGCACACACGCACACAGAGCGTTTTCATATGGCGTTTCAGATTCCCACAGCACCCACAATCAAAATGATTTACTGCGGCCTGTGTGTATTGGTCTTATTTTGAAGGCTGTGATATATAATTAGCTGCCGGGACGCAAGATAATTCCCTACCACTTTGCCTGTCCTTGGACGACAAAATGTTGGCGACCACTCTTCTAAAGTCTATCAGTTTTGCAACACATTGATAGCAGCCTGACAAACCTGTCAAGACTGCCTGACTCGAGACTAAAACAATACCAAGACCATAGGGCTGCATGACCAGTTTAGAGCACGACCGAGACCAAAAAATAACTCATAACTTTCTTTAACTCATTCAGTGCCAACACGCGTTATCACAATTTTCCGGATAGTTCCACTGAGTGCCAAAGATGCATTATCACTTGTTGCAATAAAATAGATTCAGGACCGATATTTTGGTAGTGGAACAGTTCCGAGAACAAAAACGTTAAATATAGACCTGCCTGAACCATTCAGAACGGAACGTTTTTTTAAATAATTTCGTTTTCAAGCCTTGTCGTTTAGTCGACAAGGCTTGAAAACGTAACTTTTGTCCCGTAACTTTTCGGAACAGGAATTTCAGGAACATAGGGCATTCACCACATCACACTTGGTACAGAGGTGCCGAAGAGCATCAGGCTCACTGTGTGGACAGGCCTGAGGCAAGTCTGATGATGGCGGATCAGAGAATACATGTCCATCACAGAGGTGACCGCATGTGTCACCCCGCCTGTCACCCCCCCAGGTCTGGAGATCCCTGCCCCCTACACGCCATTAGCAGATACTTTTACCTTGACCTGAGCCCACCTCATATTGAGTTGATGAGTGGCCTTGCCCAGCCGTGGTGTGTTCCTATTCATACCCATTAGGGGGCAGCCTGTCAAGGTTGATGACTGTTATGCTGTCCCTGCTGTTGGCATTGCACATTGGTCACTATTGGGATGGAACAATTTTTATGTATCTTACTGAAAAAATATATAAAAGAACACAAATAATGAAAGGGTCGGGACAACAGGTTTGTATTTTCAGTACTAGATTATCTCCTGTGAAAAAAAATTAAAACTGCAATATTTTCGGCATATTAAACGCCATGAGTCACTTGAAAAACACATTGTGGAAACAAAGATGGAGGGCAAAAGTGGAAGACCAACAAGAAGATGGGAGCAAAACATACAGGACTGGTTGGGGACGACAACAACAGAAGCTGTCAGAATATCAGAAGACAAGAGTGCTGTTTCGCAGGAACGTTCAGGAGGCAACGTCCAACAGTGGGACAAGCTGAGAGAGAGCGAAATCACGTCCCACAAAGTTTGTCAAGTACAAGTAAATAACAAACGCACATGAAAGTGCTAAGTATAGTTCATGATAGCACAAAACAATCCACACAGTACCACACAGTACCACCGGAAGAAGTCGTGTGTGGGGTGTCTCTCTCTCACCGTAGAGCTCTCTCTACCTCTACTTGTCTCCGGATATACGGGTACTTTCACTAATGGCACCGCACTGTCGGAGGCTTCAACCCGGCTAGGATGAAAGCAATAGGATGACGTCAAAGTCTATGACCAGAAGGTAACTCGACTGAGAACCATAAGCAACATCAAGGTCGCCAATGGTGGCATATAAATACAACGTCATGACGCTTGCAATGCGCTGAGTTTAACCTTTTGCGGATCCCATACCACGGCATGGAATTCAAATGTGACACTTATACTTATAAAAAAATAATAAATAATAACAACCAACATACTTTTTAATAATAGAATTTTTTTCTTTTGTAGATTAATAAATACTAAAAAAATGCTGTTACCAAGGTGAAGTGCAAGGTATACCGTGATGTAAAATGTTATTGCCCAGCTGTAGATAAACATAAAGTGTAATTCGTACAATTTGTCATGACATACTGTTCAGCACTCCCTACACACACCTCCACGCACCCACAACTTGGGTCATTACTGTGAACACGGGCCCGCCTCTTTCCCGCCATCACCGCAGCCAGCGATGACCTGCGTGGCAGTGAAAACAGCCGCTGATGGGGACGGCAGTGCAGAGAGCAAGAGCGCCAACAATTGAAAAGCGGCGAGTCGGCCATAAGTCAGCGCCAGAGAGTGGGGTCGATGGTGGACTGACGATCGATGGCCACGAGGTAGACGCGCGTTCACTTACGCGGGCGCGCACACCCACACACGCAAGACGCAATAGCGCCTTGGAGGCAGTGTATAATTTCTTTCTTGTGTCGTGTCGTCAATAGTCGATGGGGTTTTGAGTACGACTGTTTGACCCACAACGACTGAGAGAGCCGTGGTCATTTCAAAGCCCTTGTGTCCGTGGGGTAAACAAGACGCACCCACACAATTCTCGCTCTGCGCCTTTCAGACACACACACAAACACACACCTAGACACTGATACTTTCCCCAGACAGACCACAGAACAAGACAATTTGCGTCTCTTTCTCTCCCACACAAACACACACAGACACACACATAAGTACACACACATTGATAGATGCGTACTCGTCGCAGACAGGCTCAGCATGACATGCAATTTCACGTAAGTTCACTCACACACACACACTCACACACCAGCTATGCAGCACAGATATTCACAGCGAGAAACCCATACACACTTGTGCAGTTACACTCCTCCATCCCAGAATTTCACCATTCTGAAGGCGAGATTCAAGAAAAGGCGGTAAGGCCTGGTTTATACGTTACGGATATCCGCAGTCAAAGCTAAAACTCCATAGGGAGCATTTGTAAGAGTGTATGAAGCATTGGCCACATGTCACAGCTTACTGTGTCTGATAAGATTTGGATTACTAGTACTCTGAGTACGTGCAGTGGGTACATAGACCAGAACATACACGGTGTAATACTATCATTATTACACTGCAGTTGACAGTGCCACGGTTTGTAGATTAATAAATACTAAAAAAATGCTGTTACCAAGGTGAAGTGCAAGGTATACCATGATGTAAAATGTTATTGCCCAGCTGTAGATAAACATAAAGTGTAATTCGTACAATTTGTCTGATAAGATTTGGATTACTAGTACTCTGAGTACGTGCAGTGGGTACATAGACCAGAGCATACACGGTGTAATACTATCATTATTACACTGCAGTTGGCAGTGCCACGGTTCCCTTGTTATTATTACTATTGTATTGTTAACATTACTCCTATGTTATTTGTATTACATTGTTACTTTTACTGATTCTATTTAGTATCACATTGCTACTGTTCTCTTGTTAATATTGCGATGATGCCGTTAGTGCTACACTGTTTTTGTTTTTTGTTGATTTATTTCTTGCTGTACCAGGGGGTGAACAGATGACCGAAATCAATTTCCATGTTGTGTGTGGCACAATTTTGGCATTAAAGTTGATCTCCAATCAACAGTCTGCCCGTACTTAAGGCTGCGTCCAACCTCGGAGAGGCGCGGCCCCTAAGACTCAGATCAGGTCAGTTCACCTGACTGCCACCACACGTCTCAGGTCCATATATAGCCAAAGTCTCGCTAGTTATCTGTTCTGCTGTTTAACACGTATTGCTCCAATTGAATACGTTGACGAGACCTCACTGGATATATTGTTCTGCTCCTGGCGTTGTGCTCATCGGGCTCCACTCTGATTGCAGCGCGACCCCCTGAAGCCTCTACCCGTCCCTGGTTCCGCCCCGGTGGATTCAGACCATGAGATGAATACTGTTTCTGACGACGAGCCCATGGACGACGCCTAAATTATACTTGTACCTATGTTCGAACCTCCAAAAGTTTTAAACTTGTTCACTGAACATTATTCCAGTCTTTTTCTTTTCAAAGAAAGGGTTGTTAAACCCTCTCTCCTGCCTCCTCTCTGGGAAACCAAATTTACTTGTGTTTGACCTGTGACACTTTCTTGGCCACTGCTGCTGTATTTATGTCCCAGGATAGGTCTTGGAAATGTGAACTCCCAGGAACTTGGTACTGTCCACACACTCCACCTCAGCACCATCAATAGTCAGTGCGGTATGCTGGGGTAGCCTTCCTCCTGAACTCCGCAATGATTTCTCTGGTCTTGTCCTTGTCTTGTTACTTCAGCCCTGTAGTTTGCTTCCTCGTTGTTGCTGATGAGGCCCACTACAGTCGTGTCATCTGCAAATTTAATGAAGATGTTAGAGCCGGACATGGGGGTGCAGTCGCCGCCGCAGTCGGTCGCTATTTACTCCCGCCGTGCCATTTTTTTTTTTTAAGTCTAGATTTTTAAAATGTCTCGCAATGCATTATGGGTTCTATCTCTACTCTAGGGTACATCCAATGCTCACTACTTTTCGCGGTGCATTGTGGGATACTTTCAGTGCACTATATAGGGTACATGGAGAATTCTGACACCCCTACAAAATGGCGTGCGCCCCATATAGTGCACTATATAGGGAATAGGGAGCGATTTCGACATCACATTTTAGTGGAGTGCATTATGAAGAAAAGGCATGCAGAAAGTTTGGAGAATCGTCTTCAATTGAGACCAATGTGGACACGTACTGTGTGTTCCCACTGGATTTGGTGGCCGTTGCTTTTGGCGGCGTGAATATTCGGAATAACCGCTTGTGCCAGCGGTGTTCCAGTTGCCATTCGCTGCGCCGTTCGGCGCCGCGACCAGGAATGGTTGGCGTTAGATCGGATACATCCTTTAAACACATAAGTATCCGATCCAAATAGGTGGAAGGGAAGGCGCATCCCGGCAGAGACTTGCGAAGCTAAAATAATTATATATATATTAATATCGACCATGGCGTTATTAATTCTTCACAAATAGAGAGATAGGGCGCCGCAGAGCGGATGGCCGTGTGTCGCTCCCCCGCCGGGAACGGACTCAGGAAGCTGCCCCCCCCCAGGGGCTGTGAGCTTCGGCGTGCGAGCACCACACCCCTCTGCCCTCACCCAACGGCTCTCGGGCCACTGGCCGTGCCTGCCGGTGGCAAGTGACAGCTGCCTGACCGCCGAGTTGCGCGGCGATGGAGTCGCGCCGCAGATTCTTGTGCCGCAAATCCATGCCGCGTCTCCTCTCGTCCACTTACATGGTATTTTCGGAACTTTCGCCGGCAAAACCAGCAGCCACCAAATCTGGTCGGAACACACCATTATGCAGTGCATCAATGGCATCTCAATTAACAAACCGCAAAGTAAATTTAGAGAGCCCTTTCTAGTTTCTACTGCAGGTTTACATTTCATTTGAGTTTTCAATCTCTCTTCTGTCAAATTTTAAAACCTATATTGGCGAGGTGGGGGAGGCTTCCACCAGAAGTCATCTTTTTGGGAACGCTACCAACAAATGTAATTATGCTCCCATTTCCGGTGTTCAGTAACGGCACTTACAATCCCAACACCAGCGTGGCGCCATCTCAAGCAAGCACTCGATACGGAAGCACACCGCGAGCACGACACAACGGCTCTTCAATACGATGCGTGAAGAAAGAAGCGGGTGCCGTTTGAAGCCCGAGTAATGACATCTACGCTTTGAGCGGCAAATGATTAGAAGCAAAGCTTTTAATTTTGCCTGGCTGGCTGATCTGTCACTTTTCAGAAGTGATTCATATGCTAATGTGTGCTTTTTTTTGATTGGGTGGGCAGGATATTTACCATATGGAAATATTACGACAGCCATTGTCATAGGACTGTGGCTTCATTAAATGTGTGTAGGCATCGGGGACATCTGTGGGTGTTTTTATTTTCATTTTTTTCTATTGTGCGTTTTGCACAGAGGCAGCAGCACAGCACCTGTTTCTTCCCTGAGTTTGTGTCTGGAGTTTGTTTCATTGCTGGGGCCTTTGAGGAGAGTGCCTCAGAGCATTGATTGGCCTCACCTCAGTGTGTGAGAATCGAGGACATTCGGTGTTGTTTTTAAACCACCAAGAAAGAAATAATTCGTTTCACCTCTACAGAATTGTTCTCGTACAAGGCCTCAATTTCTGTGCATCGCACACACACACACACACACACACACACACACACACACACACTAGGATTCAGAATTGGCTTTTCTAGCCATGTTGCATACACACCAACAACAGCATTAACATGACCTACATATTGGTAGTAGTGTTTCATGACCATAATTAGGACATCAAAACTGAAAACCAAAACATTTCAAAACCACATCATTCGATGGATGACAAATGACAAAAGAGCATATCTCTAAAAATCTACAGTCATTTAATATGCAACCAAAGGTACCTAACAAAACTGCCTCGATGGATAAGGTAAAGAGGAAGTTAAAAGAGGCAACAGAAAAAAATAAGTAAAATTTCAAAAATTACAAAAAAATCCTATACATGTATGGTTTTACGTAATTTACATATTGTTCGATTAATCAAAAGAACACACTTGGCACCCATGATCACATATAAAGATACATACTTTTACTCAGTGTTCATTCCGAACAGAGGGGGAATTTGGCTATTGAACCTCTAATGGTAATGGTTTGATCTTTTCCAGTTTTACAAAGGTTTAGAAAAGTCTTTCAGCCACAAACTCGCAAAAGGAGGAGTTGAAGATTTACATCCAAGAAGAATTCTACGTCTTGCTACCAGTGTAGCAAACGCTAAGAGGTCAGCCTGAAAGTTATGGGTCATTTAGGGGTTAGGGCTCGGGTAGTGGTTAGGGCTGGAGGTAAGGGGTTTTACCACTAACCATATTGTGTTTAAACGACAACTATGACTAAATGTCCCATAACCTTTCTGAACATAGAGATTTCGGAACATAGGGCTTAAACCAATGCCGAGATATTGGATTTTTTTAACAGCCAAAACAACATCATCTAGTATTATTATTATTAGCCAATTTGTTTTTATTGCAGGGGCAGCGGAAAGGAGTCGAAAAAGGGCTAATAGAAATACGGCCAGGCTGCTGCTGGGGGGAGGTGAACCTACGACTTACCTATGACTGCATGTGCATGCAGATCAGGAGCCCAGTAGAATCCAAATGCGCAGAGTAATGCACCGAG
The DNA here is from genome assembly GCA_900302395.1 of Bregmaceros cantori. Lineage (NCBI taxonomy): Eukaryota > Metazoa > Chordata > Actinopteri > Gadiformes > Bregmacerotidae > Bregmaceros > Bregmaceros cantori. The sequence continues at coordinate 3,555 of OMKY01213726.1, read as the reverse complement.
TGCATGCATGTCGAAAGTCGAACATACATCTCCTCAGGTGTTTGGCTTACCTGAGGGATGTCTACGAGTCAGCATCCACCCAGGACACGGTCGGCTCTTTTATACAGTCCAGGTGAGCGCAATGATTAGAGCTAATCGCTGGCAGCTGTGGAGACTGATGGGCGGTTCACAAATGAAGCATTCCGGGATGTGTCGTCCGTTAACCAGGCTGTGACATTAATATCAGAATCAGCTTTATTCGCCACTTTGCATACACACAGTAGCACACACATGGAATTTAGGTTGGGCACAGTGCGCAGAGAGTCAGTGCTACCATAATAAGGAATGGCAGGGGAAGAAACTGTTATAAAGTCTAGAGGTCTTACTGTGTAAATAAACCAAGCGCGACCTGGGCGACTTGAGGACCAAAATAAAATTAAAGTAAATGGTTAGGTGCTACTTGCCGCGACCTTGCGACTTGAGCGACTACGCGTAAAATTTGAAGCAACTTCTGCGACTAAAAGTCGCAGCAGTGTATTTTAATGCTACCGTTCCGTCGCTCTTGCAGCATTTAGTCGCCGAAAACGCCAAGAAGCAGAAGATGAGATGAAGTGAGCCCCGGCGCTGCCGCGGGCACACCCGCCACCCGAGCTTCTGTTCCCGTTCACAGGCAGATAGGGTCTGCCTCTCTCTCTGCTTCTCTCTCTCCCCCTGCTTCTCTCTCTCTCTCTCGCATTTCTCTCTCTCGCATTTCTCTCGGGGCCACTCCATCTCCGGATATCGGGAGGAGGAGGGAGAGACATTGGCTGTGTCCGAAATCGCCCCCTATCCCCCATATAGTGCACTATATGGGAGATAGGGAGCGGTTTCGGACACAGCCATTGTGGGCCCTCCCCTGTCGCCTACTCTTTTTTTCCCCCAACGTACAGATAAATGCACCGACCGCCCTCGTTTCCCTGATCAGCTATTTGCTTATTAGCATAAGTTTGGGGGTGGGAGGGTGGAGATGCAGGCGGGAGAGATGCGAGAGAGGTAGAGAGAGGTATAGATGGATGGCAGGATGACACTGTTGGCTTGGTCTTTCTTTCTCTCTCTTTCTGTCTCTTTCTGTCTCCTCGGCCATTCAAGCGCAGTGAATATAATTATTCTTCTCCTACTGGTGTGATGAGGCACACACACAAACACAGACACACACCAGACACGAGCTGTTGGCTGCTGCCGCGACTTGAAACACACAACTGAAGCGACTTTTGCGACTGTAAGTCGCGTTTGGTTTGTACACCAAAAAGTGCTGCGACTCGTAACACACGACTAAAGCGACTTGGCGACCGTAGGTCGCGTTTGGTTTGTACACACAGTTAGCATGCAGGGCCCTGTAGCGGCTTCCGGAGGGAAGTACGGCGAAAAGGTGGAGGAACAGGCTTTGCTCTGCCACTGTGACGAGCCTCTGCAGTTTTGCATCTCTTTTTTCCTGATCCATTGGCATGGAAGGAATTGACTAACGTCACATGAGAAATGGACTAATGTGAACATGGTTGGGTTGACAGGGAGACATAGCATAATGCACAGTGCGGGGACAGGAGAGCTCTATGTATTTCACTGTGCTCCTTGGTGAGTGGTGAGGCACTGAGTGTGTTTAATGAAGGAATGCTTAACATCCCTGGGGAATCCTAATGTATTTATGCTGTCTTTTTTGTTGCATCCCACACACACACACACACACACACACACACACACTATATATATATATATATATATCCTGTCATATTTTTTTATTAATTACATTTTATTTCTTTATTTATATAGTTAAAGCCCACACAGTGAATATTATGTGATAAGACAGATCCAAAGAAGAACGCAGAACAAAGAATGCAATACCCTTTACTGTTCAGATGGAATTAGTCTTTGGTTGGAAGCTGCACGGCGAGAGTACACCATATCTGTCTTGACCATTCCAGGAGTGTGAGATGAAACAAGCCTTTTGTCTGAAACGTCGGATGACGTGCATTCGAGACTCATAATAATGAAATAACAATTCCGATAGAGTTTGAATACCAAAAACGGTCCACTTATTTTGTTAGGGTTAGGTTAGGGCTATGATTAGCATTTTGGAGGGACCCTAACAAAATAAGCAGACCGTTTTTTTTTTTTATTCACACTTTACATCACGGTAAATTATACGCCAAAATTAATGTCAGAAAACAGAGCCCTCGGAATGCAGGTGAGTAACCGTTCGCAGACGTGTGCTGCAGGTCTGCTTCTCCACTCTCTCACCCCTTCACACTAAACCTGTCAATGAAATGGGAAAATTATGCTTTTGTCCAAAAAATAACAGCAAGAGCTTGGAAAAGACAGCCAGGGAGAGTTAGAAAGCAATAAGAGAATTGTAGTCCCTGGTTAGGAACTAGGATGGAAACAGGATTCAAGTGACAGGATTCAAATGGTGTACATTATGCGTCTGTGTGTTGATGAGGAGCAGTTGAATACAATTATAGACAGTTGTAATGTGTTAGATTTCTTGATTTAATGTGTTGAGGTTTGTGAGCGAGTAATGGCAAGTCCCTTCAGGTGATCTTCCTGTAAGTTCCTGTAATCACCCAACTTCCTATTTCTGAATTGACCTGGACGTCGCTGCCCCTGGACATCTCACCTGTATCTACAGATGTCTTCAGAAGTTACCGTCAACATGGATGGAGAAGCCGCAACGTTTTGCCCTCACTTTGAATTATGTGGCTTACGAGACAGTGCGGCTATTCTTTTTTTTTTCTTTTTTATCGCACCGGCGAGTTAGTATAAAGTACAAATAAAAAAGCCGTCCCATCCTATCCAAGATGGCGTGAAGGGGCACACACCCCCCTCCAGGTCAGAGCTATGTGCTAGGCGTGTTCTCGGGAACTTAATTAATCACGGATCATCATGGAAAACAAACATGGATTTCATATGAGGCCACATTCAAGTTGAAGGCCGTCGGTCTGGCAGTGGAGAGCGAAGAAGGAATAGAGCCGCTTCACGTAGCATGGACACCGACGTCACCCGGGGTGAACATTAGGCGCGCAGAGAGCCGGGGTGAAGATTAGCACAACAGAACAACACTGAACTCGCCGCAAAGCTGGTATGTTTTTATATAGCTTTTCAATTATTTAATTGTTTCTATGATCGTGTTAATGTTCCGCTGTTTGCCTGTGTTGGTTGCATGAAGGGGTGTCACTTTCGTTGTTGTGGCTGTATGACTGTGACAGTCACAATGACAATAAATATTCGATATAATAAATATATCTCGAATAAATATAAATCTATCCATCGTTTCAGTGACGAGGAGTAAAGAAATCAATAACCCTTATGTTTTGTCAAACGACGTTGTTCTCGGGCTGCGTTCAGGTCAAAGAGCTGTGTCTTGAGCTTCTTTTTAAAAATACCCACCGTCTCCACAGCCCTGAGGGCCTTGGGTAGACTATTCCATAGTCGAGGGCCATAAAAGCAGAATGCGGCCTCTCCATGCGATTTGGACTTAACTTGTGGAACTACTAAGAGCCCTGTGCCGGTGGACCTCAGGTTCCGCGACGGCTGATGATGGTA
>OMKY01213724.1:0-11668 GCA_900302395.1 Bregmaceros cantori | reverse complement strand
TAGGCATCCAGCAACGCATGCTGTGTTCCAGGCCCCACTTGCTTTTAAACATGAATTAAAAATGTAATTTAGGTCCGCGTTGGCCAAGTGGTTATGGACACCGCACCTGACGCGACCCCATTCATGTTAATGGCGCTGTGTCTACCCCCGATCTCTTCAACCCAGTTTCCGACTAATCCTATCCAATAAAGATGAAAAAAACGGGCAGAAAAAATAACTTAAAAAAAAAAAAAAATATATATATATATATATATATATATATATATATATATATATATATATATATATATATATATATAATTTAGAAATGTTCCCCATCGTTTTGGACTACAAATGCTGGTCAAAAGTCTAGGCAAAATCGTGTAAAATCAATCAAGCAATGCAAGATCTCGTGACATTCTAGCTCTGGCACAGAGGGATACCAAAATATGTCCGACAACATTTGCTGGGATCAAAACCCTTCAAAGGGCAAATATCGAACAAACAAACCCGCGACTGTGGGCGGACACACGCGCCGTTCGGCTGCTTGGAACAAGTCAACCTCCTGTGTGAGGCTGGAAGTCTGAGCTAAGTAAGTTGTTTCACAAAAGGAATATTTTAAAAATGTTAGTGTGAGTGTTCTGTTTCATAATTATTTTATGAAACAACCTCGACAACACAAATATCCAATGATGGGGCAATTCAACTATTCCCCTGCCCACACAACGCGATAATGCATGTCACTTTTCAACTCAGTTCTGAATAATTTCAGGATAAATATATGTATTTATTTTTTATTTATTAGTTATTTTTCCATATTTATTGATAGGATTTGTCGGAAACTGTTGAAGAGATCAAGACATTGCAGAAAACCCGACAAGGAGAGTAGAACTTGGGGCACTACGGACGCTGTGATCTAAGCCACAGTGTCATTGCTATGAGTGGGAGCCGTCTCTAGGTTCAATGTCAAGGATAGATGTATTTTTAACTTGGACATTTCAGCGTCAAACTTTGCCAAACTTGACCATGAACAAACTGTAAACATGTAAAGAAGACTATTTATAGTTAACTCTGCATTTTTTCATAGCTTTTAGACCAACGTTTACTTGAGACACCTTGACACTTGCACGATTTTGTGGCACACATTGCACACACTACACATAAGTAGTACTACGCATAAGCCATGACTGTGTGCCATCTTGGGGCGGGAACATCAACATTTTCTGTTTTGGTGAATGCGGTCAGGTCGTCAAATACGCAAACCAGCCGTTAACGTTTTGTGAACTTGATACTTGTGTGTGATTTAAGCAGCGTGTAATGAAATAGTACATCACTCAAAAATAATTCAATAGTCTAGGGTGATAGCTGAGGTTGTACTGAAAAAAGATAAAGTTCAAAAAAATATGTATGACTGTTTTATTCATGTTTTTTTCAAACATGGTAAAATTGCCTGAATAGCCTTGGTCATTGAAGGTTAGAAAATATGGGGCTAATCTTTGTGTAGGAATAGCAAAATTACACAGATACTGAGATAAGCTATCACAGGGATAGTTTTGTATCATTCACGCAATGACAATAATAATATATGATATGCAGGAAAACATGCCCTATTTAGCTCAATGTAGTTTATGTGTATCTATCTTCTTCTTTTTTTCTGTTCAATAATGTCAACGGCTCGGGCTATTCCTGGGTTGTGATCTTGCGTGGCTCCGTGCCTTTGGACTGCGCTGGTTAGCAACACCAGCTGCTCACCCGCCTTGTACCGCCTGGCTGTGCACTGATTGCTGTATGTGTGTCTGTGTGTGAGAGTGTTTGTGCGCGTGTGTCTGTGTGCGTGTGTGTGTGCGTGTGAGAGAGAGAGAAAGAGGTGGGTGGTGTTCACGCTAGGTGAGGATACGTCACCATGGCATCGCGGACAGCCGTAACCATGACGACTGTGCAAACACGGCCTTTTCCCTGAGAGGCGCATAATTAATGTTAATTAAACATTCAATTTATTTTGGGTGGCAGCTATCCACGGCTTAAGAGAAATTATCTTTTGTCCATGTTTAAGTTTGTTTATCTTGATTTTTTTTATATATATACATGCCTCTCAGGAGAATTTTCAGAAAAATGCATGTGTCATCTGTGGTGACGTGTAGAGATTGGGTTAGAATCATGCAATACAGAGCGGACTAAAGGCAAACGTGAATGTGAGGTCAACACACATTAATACACTCCATTACAGCCAGTCAGACCAAACCACCAAGGAAGTGATATATCTGTGGCGTCACCATGCCAACAGGTCGCCACTCCTCAGCAACATTGCAGAGCTGGTGATCGGAGCTGTTGAGTTATTTAAAACCTCTTACCTGCCATTAACAAACACATGCTAGTTGGTCTGTATGTCTATCCCAAAAAGGTGAACTTGAAATTTGATGAATTTCGGCGGAGGCGTGTGGCATGGGGATGCGTGAAAGGAGCCAGTTTTATTTCGACAAAAGATAGTGTGGTTGACAGTGACAAAGGGTCTAAGTTCAAGTTAAAGTTCAACTTTATTATCTCGCCAGGGAAACTTCATGTGGTCGTTGCACAAAAAAATGACAAAGACAAATAGAAAGGACAAATAAAAAAAACAAAAACAGAACAATGGCACATCCTAAAACACCTGTGGGATAGTAATAGCTCATAAAATAATAATGAAAAGCACCTGCCCTACAGAGACATAAAATTGCTTAAAAACATATACAGTGAAAACCTGATAATAAATAAACAATAAAAGTATGTGAAGGTATCGGGGGACAATTTCATGCAGTAAAGGCGGGGAGGGGATTAGAACACCCGACAGGACTTCTTAAGCTGGAGCCCCAGCATGGTGACGGGGCACTCAACTTGGTGAGTATGTACCATATACAGTCAAATCATCTCTCTCTTACCCTTGTTCTCTCTCCCTCTCAACATCGATCGACAAAAGGGCAAGGAACAGTTGACATTTACCGATAAAAGGGAACATTTTAGAAGCATCACTCTGAGAGACCAATTCCAGTCACCCCTAATGTTATCTAATTTTAATTCCTTGCTTGAATGGTTGAGGTCTGAGGCTCTCTCTCTCTCTCTCTCTCTGCTTTTCTTTCTGGACGCAGGCTTTTTGTCGGTCAGAGAAATTCCCAATCTATTCCTCTAACCCACTCCTATCACCTTGCACTCAATTGGCCTCACCTGCCAGTACACCATTGCTAGAAACTAAGGGTGCATTCAAACCAACGTGTTTATCCCGGGTCTGACTCAGAACTCGTTTTCGAGTTGTCCCGGTTGATATGAATGCGCCAAGCGGGTCTGAGCGCGCGTTACATCATCCGAGACGAGCCTTTCTAGACGAGATAGTCTCGACCCGGGATTGAACCCGCAGAAAAGACGCCCGCTGTTTGTGTGTGGGGGTGTATGTTTGAAAATTATGTGCAGTGATATTGGTGCCACGGGTAGATACATATACAACACCGGCATTCGACCATGTTTTAAAATCTCTGTTCCGTCACTGTGTACTTGCTGCGGTTTGTGCGTGTCTGTGTGTCTATGTGTTTGTGTGTGTGAGGATGTGTGGGTGTCTGGCGCAGGGCCTAAAATTAACGACGACCCGTCCGTTAATTATCGCGACGATCCAATTTGGGGCTCGGGACAGCCGCGGGATGATAAAAATGTTCACTTGGCCTGTTTTTTTTTTCATATGGGACCGCGCAGTAAGTAAAATTTCCTCTACAGCGGTGCGCAACACCCGGCTCTGTATCGGCAGGGAATTGTGCGGGCTCATTTGGCCGCCCTTGCGGGCCGCCTTTGGCTCATTTGGCCCGCGCACCGCTTTGACCGATGTACCCCAGAGCCACCGACGCAACCCCTCTGTGCCTCCCGGACCCTCGCCCCCTGGCATGTCATCAGGCGGGGTGCGGCCCACATTCAGGGGGCACTGTGTCAGCTGTGATGACAGCTACTCCTCCGACCGATCTTGAAACACGGACCATGGAGTCTAACGCACGCGCAAGTCAGAGGGTCCAACGAAACCTTGCGGCGCACTGAAAGTGCGCCGCACTGTCATGAGCCGCTCGTCCACGGGCGGCACCCAGGCGCCAGGTTCGTCCGTGGACGCGCTCCACGATCTCGTCTCCGGAGCGGTTCCCTGATTGGCTGCCCTCCCCTTCTTATAGGGGCTTCGGGCGCAAGTCCGACGCAGCGTCCAAGTTCTTCCTGGGATCGACCTCTTCCACCTCCGGATCGGGCTCGTCGGTCACGGACAACCTCCCGGAGATGAGTACTCACACCAAGACTCTTTGATATGAACATTTATTGTTACTGTGTCCAGAGACTCGCTTTACCTGTACACTGGTGTTTTGTTTATCCTTTTGCACAGTGTGTGCTGCAATTGTTTTGTGTTTGCTTCTTGATTTTCTGTATCAAACGGATGACCTGGAGAGGCATCCAACCTTTTCTCTGACTGAGTCCATATTCTTTCATATTAGCTATACGAATCATAACAGTTTCTTAATCATAATTAATGCTAATAATCGTTCCGATTTTAAAGGAAAAATGAACCGATTAATCGATTAATCGCCAGTAAAAATGGCTGATCAATCGATTATCAAAATAAACGTTGCAGCCCTACTTACCTGGACTACAAAGGTGAGTTACACTAGACATTCGATAACAAAGTCACGCGATGAATGATAAAGAGAGAGATTAACTTCTCTCCCTAAAACTCACATCAGGAGCTCTCGGATTGCCCGAACAAAACTCAAAAACACAAAAGAATTAGTGGTAAAAGAGTAGTAGTAGTCAAAGAGTGGTAGCACGGTAGCAGTAAAAAAGAATAGGCAAACAACCCACAGCCACATGCAACATCAATCAATGGTCGAGGCTCGACGGTAGTTACATGCCGTTCGAGTCAACTCACCCATCCTACTTGTCGTCCGACTCAACGTCAGCAAAGTTCGACAAGGTCTACCAAACCTAATCAGATTTACACTGGACTGACACCTGTACGAGGAGGATCACCCATGTTCGTAGTTTGTACACATTGTGCTGCATGCGAAGATAGTAAAATATGATTAAGGAGTGATTGAAATTATATTGCAATTGGCTATACTCTCAGAATATGTGTACAATGATTGATGTCCTGCATACAATGAAAAGACGCATTTCTCATAAGCTTGGTATGGTGCAATAGTTATAAAGCCAATTCTTTGTTAACATCATTTTGCAGGCTTCTTTGTGTTGCTACTAATACTTTAAATGAAAGCCACCAAAAACTCATATTGAAATACGTTCTTTCCTGCCAACTCTATACATAACTATCTTGTCCCCATGCGTGCACACACTCTGATGCACATACTTTGTTAGCTTAGCATAGCCCCACAGATCCGAACGGGGGTGGAGGCAGAAGCAACTAATAGTTGCTCCATTTGATTTTGTGCGTCCAAACACTGGTCATGTAACAACTACCATACTGAATTTAAATTGGAACATTTTAGAAGTGATTCATTGCTTTAATCTTGACCGCTGTTTGGGCTAAGTGAGTCAACGCAAAATAGGTGTGTATAGAATTGCCTAAGATCAACATATTTCAGGAAAACAATATTTTATGTATGACTTTTCGGTTGTGGTTTTCTTTAAGGACTCAGGAGCGGATCATGGACGGTGGGGTGAATTCATGGTGGGATTCGGAGTTTAGCGAGCACGCTAGGTGGCGAATAGCGTGGAGCGTGTAGAACAAAACACAGACCATCACTTCCTGTTTCCCTGGAGAGGCAGGAGGTGCCATCGGCATACCTTTGCTACAAGCCGTTTCCTGTTAGGCACGCACACACGTGCACGCTCTTACTGTGCGGTCTACACACAGCTACATACACACCAACACGCACACACTGACACGGACATACACGAGAATGTTGGCACTTGGCGTGCATGTTTTTGCCTTGCTATGGAAATCCTAACTTGGCACAACACACTCACCCACACACCCACACCGTCGGTTGGTCATTAAGCGCAGACACACAGACGTCAGATAAGAGTGAGGTTACAGTAAATTGTAATTGAAATGCACCGTTGAAAGGCCCAAAAAACAGCCCACTGACAGCATCCTGCAGTCCATTAGGTTTGATCCATCCATTCCCTCCGTCATCACTTGAATATCAGAGTTCAGTACAAGGGGCAGGAGGGGAGAGTGGGAATATTGGTTTCTTATAGTGTGCACCGATACTGATATCGGTATTGGACGGACTCGGTGTCGGCACCTTTTTTGTGGTATCGGCGACTACCAGCGCCCAGTATCGGACCGATACCATTTTTCTGACGTCATACGGCGGAAACTGCCCGAATGTTGTCTAAATCTCGAATATGTCAATTAAATGTTTTTGTGAAAAATAGAAGTAAATTAAGTAAAACCCGCTCCCCGCAGTGTCTAAAAAATTCTCATCTGCTTAAATAAAATGGCCTGATAAAAATTGGCCTTTTTCTCAAAAAGTGGTCAAGTGGAGTAAGGGGTTTTTGCATCTGAACTCTTACAGTTACTACCCCAATATCACCCAAACAATAAAATATTAAAATAATGAAATAATTCTTAATGTGTTATTGCTTTTTATAATTTTCCTCCACTACTATTAATCATAGACTGCATGTATAAATTGCAGCGATAACACTAGTAACTTCTTCCCAACCCCTGGGAAGAAGTTATTACCAACAGCACTTTTTTGGTATCGGTGGGTATCGGTATTGGCCGATACTGCACAGCCAGGTATCGGGTATTGGTATCAGCACCAAAAAATGGTATCGGTGCAACACTAGTTTCTTAGAAGAATCCTTATCACAAACATGGGCGCTGACTTTTCTTGTGCCCCCACCAGGGCAGTGATATGCCTACACCCCTGTCACACGTCCAAACCCTGTCTTTATTCAGTACTTAATGAGAAATGTGTTGGACGCAGTTCGTTTAATGAAATGAGAGGGAGAGAGAGGTAGATAGAGAGAGGTATAGAGATCACCACTGCGCGTAGCATGATTAGGAAAATTGTGTTGATCACTGGTCATTTTTTATTGCAAATAAGTCTTCAGGATGCCACTCTCGGAAGAGAGAAATAACAAAATGCATGCCGAAACATCAGTATTGATACATTATGAATGAATTAATAATCATTTAATTATCAAATGTTTTAGGTTACACTGAAACGAAATGGAATGATTGGGTGAACAGGATATAAACACACACGTGCACAAACACACTCACAATGCGGTGCTACCATTGTCAGTGGAAATTATATTTAAACATGACAGCATATAAGGAAGATCAATCTTTGTAAAAATATGTCAAAAAAAAAAATATATATATATATATATTTTTTTTAATTATTATTTTTTCCGGCGTCAACGCAATTTTTCCATCTTTATTGGATAGGATTAGTCGGAAACTGGGTTGAAGAGATCGGGGGTAGACATTGCAGACAAGTCGACGAGCGTAGTCGAACTCGCGACACTGCGGACCCTGCGGTAGACGCAGCGCCACTAACACGAATGGGGGTCGCGTTAGGTGCGGTGTCCATAACCACTCGGCCAACGCGGAACCCTCAAAAATATTTTTAAGGGGCATGTGGTTTGTACACAACGAAAGAGTTGAAAGTCCTCTCCAAGAAGTATAAATTGGGTTGTGTGCAGCAATTATTTGGCACCATGCGAAGTAACAAGCAGTGTGGATTATAAAGAGGTCACAGTCTTTCTAAAGATGATCAGAGACCAAACCAAGCACGCCACTAGTGTGTTGCATGCATAATAACACACAGAGTGTGTCCCCCACACCTGGTAATCTGATGACGTGCTTTGTGAGTCACAGAGTGTTACTTTGCTGGGTCACGAGGCCAGCGTGTGACTAGAAGCCCAAAGACGACAGTATGCTTGTGTGAAAACAGCCAGCGCATACAGTAGGTATTAGGTGTCACACCCACAGCATTGTTCAAGTTGGATATTTCAGATCAATATATGGCAAAAGCTGTGGGTCGAACTCACAATGAGAAGTATTTCTCTAAGTAAAAAGTAGAACTCAAATGCTAATTAACTGGAGAGTCTGGACATGTTCGAAAGGAGCAGGAAAAAGTCGAGACTTATTTTTTCCTAGCCCTACTGAGGTGCCTCACCCTCGCACCTATTACGTCAAGTTATTTTATATTTTTATTTTTTTGGATGTTATCTACATCACATTGGCAAATAAACATAATATCCATTAGCAAATGAAGCAAATACTGAGATTTTTAAAAAATGTATATACTGTTTTGTTGTATTGATTGATGGCCTATAAATGATATTGATAATATAATAAAAGTCATTTATGCAAAACAGAATGAAGATGTTATTGACTGGTTAGTATTTAATTACAATAGCACAAAATTTGAAAAACACTGGATTGGAACCAGTAGTGACAAATACACCAGATTGGTGCACCCGCGACATGTTATCAGGGTTTCAGGTCTTCCAACATCATACCCCTCAAGCGAGCTTGGGTGATCAAGTCCTGACTCATGTCCCAGGGGCTGCCCTGAGTCAGTCCCACTAGGGTGAGACCAGGGCCTCTCCCAAACCAATCGGTGGTGATCTGATGAATGGCGGGACTAGGATCTGTGGGTTGTCTCCAGTCCATGCCACTCCTATGTCTAACCAGGACCAAGCAGGTGCAGGACCTGTGCGTTGCACCAAAGTCCTAGCCCTAGAAATGCAATTCAGAGGTGGTGGACTCCTGACCTCCTAGGGGCCTAGCCAAGGGGGTTTGTGGTCTTCTTCCTCACGGAAGGCACCGAATGGGGCGCCAATCCCATTCCGCTCACCCGGGTGCCGTCTACATTCCGGCTGTCAACCGCCTCTCCAGTGGTCAGATAGTTTGTTCCTATGAGCCACTAGGGGTGTAAATCACACCCATCATTCGATTCAGTGTTGATTTTCTGACCCAACGATTCAATTTTTCCGATACTCAAGAATTCACCACGATCCAATACGATTCGATATGATTAATATATATATATATATATATTTTTTTTTTTCTTTTTTTTTTTTTACCCAACCAGCTAGACAATGTTTCAAATTTGAAATAAATCAATGACAGCTGTAATATCGTTATACATTTATTTAGACTGTATATAAACACATACAGTCTATGGCCATGGCACATGTTTGTGTTTGTGTGTGTTAAGGAAGCGAGGACGGTGCCAAATAGGTTTAGCGCCACCTGCAGCATGGGAGTGGAAAAAAAAAAAATCGATACTCTTGCGGACGTATCGATACATTGTATCGACAGCTGTTGTATCGATATATCGATACAAACACCCGCTATGAGCCACTATAAAATAGAAATATAAAGTCTATGATGAAAATGGTGTCTGGCCGCAGCCGAAGCATCATCTGGTAACCTTCCCACTCTCATGAACAACTTTTAAATGCACTTTCTAAGTTTGGAAATGTCAACATTTTTTTCTTCTCTTTTGTCCTCCACTAAAAGGAGTTCTGTTATTAACTAGGTGTCGGGGGTGGAGTGGGCACGATCAGGAAGGCAGCTGAATTGTTAGTACAAAGTGTTTTTTCGTAAAGATGGACTGAGAGAAAATCTAAAATAAACGTTTCCGTGTTGTTTTCATCAGCCTACTCTTCCATGCTGGGTAGTGGCGTTTTGAAATAGGGGTTTTCACCAATCCAGCCCTTAGGTGTCAAGCAGCGGCCGTTGGTTGCTGTTACTATTAGCAGCGACGGCCCCCTGTTTGCATTTTTTCACTTTCTTTTGGTGGATGACAGTGCTCTGTCCAACATTATCAGGAATTTACAGAGAGCATGACATCATCCACTTCCATGACGGCATGTGACATACAGAAGCTTGGAGCCATAGACTGTATATAAGTAGACACAGCGTGCATGACGTCATCCTATTGCTTTCATCCTAGCCGGGTTGAAGCCTCCGACAGCGTGGTGCCATTGCTGAAAGTACCCGTATATCCGGAGACAAGGAGAGGTAGAGAGAGCTCTACGGTACGTGAGAGAGAGAGACACCCCACACGCGACTTCTTCCGGTGGTACTGTCCGCCAGGGGCGCCAACGACAGTCGAAACGAATGGGATCCTATGGGAGCTGTAATAAAAAATATTAACACCAAATCTGACGCGATTGTGAAATTATGACCCCCCTCACACAATGAACTGTTAATTATCCCGACAATATACATTAAAACATCAATTAGAAACGATTTTTAGGTTAAAACAGGCTGCTAAGATTGGAAAATTTGTATTGGAAACTACCATAGGGTGCAATTTCCGGAGACGAGGCTCCCCCCATACCAACCCGGAAGAAGGCATGGACATCAAAACGAACGCGGTGTCCATTTTTATATACTGTCTATGATTGGAGCATTATGAAAACAGTGTATCGCTGCAACTAACATCAGCGGCCGATTATTGAAACTAGTCGACTAATCTATTTTTTTCTAATAAAACTAATAAACTAATAAAACAAAAACTAAATATTGACATGCAGTACAACAAATTTAGCTCTTCTTAACCAACAAATGTGCAACAATTACTTAAAAGTATAGCGTAGAAAACACAAAAGAAATAAAAGACAAACAATGGACAAACAATATAGAGGGCAAAACCAAGTGAGTGCCAAAAAGAACCCAACCTGTCTTAGAAATGAATCACAGAATCGACTTTGCTGGGAAAAATTAACAGCGTTCTCACTAATGTGAACAACAGCAGATTCACACCATCAAGAAATACTTATTGTGGTAACTCCATCTTTCCTTTAGGTTAGCGATGGCGTAAGAAGATATGGCGGAAGCAACATCAAGTTGCAGCGGGAGCCGACGTTTGAGACACGGCCACAATTATGCCGGCCTCGCGATCAAGTAGCTTTTATTTTGATGGGCACGTAACCGAAAACGATCCTGGGAAAGATTGGGGGGAGGAGGCGCTTTTATTTTGATAGAGCTGTAACCGGAGATTGTGCTGTGGGGAGATTAAGTGGTTGTAATTTTGATAGGGAGGTTATTCGAGACGTTGAGAGAGAGAGAGGTGGGCCTTTGTTGAGGCCACAGATATTGGTGTGAAACGCAATAAATCTCGTTATGGGCGTATATGCCCAAGCAGGTTCCGCTGCTTGCGTATACCTGCCTGTGCGTTTTAGAGTGCTGTGTTTTTGTGTGCCTCAATGTGTGTGTGTGTTACGGGTAATTTGATTATTTCCAGGGTATTAGCATCAGGGCTTTGAACCGGTTCAAGGAACGAAAACGAAAACCGGGAACTTTTAGTATTTTCCAGGGAACAGAAACGAAACAGGAAACGTTATTATTTTTTATGTTCCGGAACAGGAACAGTTATTTAAAAATAGTGGTAACCGGTTAATAACGGTTTATTTCGTTCCTCAAAGGAGTGCACTTTGGGATAACTTCAGAAATAAAACAAGAGTATTTATAAAATCTACAATGCAGCAGTGGAGTAGGAATCGTTGCGGGACTCTCTGCAGCGTGTTGTTGTGGGTTCGCCCCTACACACAAGACCTCGGCTGTAGAGCGCTACCAGCGGGCCTCTGTAGCGAGTCGCTTTGGGTTCGCTGCAACATATATTACAAAGCATTAAACAGCTGACAGGAACGAAATTAACCGTTCCGGGAACAATATTTTTTTGTTCTAACCGGTTCGGGA
>OMKY01213720.1:0-12802 GCA_900302395.1 Bregmaceros cantori | reverse complement strand
GCTTTCTTATCAGAAGCAGGGGATTTATTTGTACAGAACACAGAACAACACATGCGTCCCTCTAACCCCCCGGGCACTTGAAATGTACACAGACACAGAAAGACAGAGGAACAAGCGCCATTTTTTTTTCTCGCCTCTCGACTGGTGTGCATGTGAAATTAATTTTGGCTGCAGGCTGGTTGGGTAGGTGGGGGTGCTAAAGTCAGCAGACACTGGCGGTTTGTTTCAAAATGTTATAAATATATATATATATGTATTCTCAGTTACTTACATTTCGAGGTGGTGTGTCTTTTATTTCCCCCACAAACAATGCAAAGTTAGTCATTATAATTTTACTTGTTCGGCCACCGAACAAGAGTGCAAAATCCGCTGGTTTTTGCACGACAGAGCTTGGGCGTGGTGATGTCACGACATTTTGGGAGTCGGACGTACGGAGAAGTAAATATATACGTACAGCAAAATGGTATACCTTACCACTTCCATTGTATTGGGGTAGAGCAAATTGGAGAGCAAATTAACCGTAATAATGATATCAATCGGCAGCAGATGGCAGTCTACTCCTACGGATAATATCAATAAAAGATTCCGACTTTTAAACTGTCAATCTTATGCAAATATCGCTCTCCACCTGTTTGTCTGACCGCTATGCGTCTCCCAAAATTTCTGCCGCCCCCAAGCTGTCACCATCCAAGTACTATTGTACAGTTCCACCTGAGGTTACCTGACTTTTTCCTATCACATGTAAGTTATTTAGTTAATTAGTTAGTTAATTAGTTAGTGAGTTTTGATTAGCTCATTTAATTGTCATTGTGGAAATTCGCCTTATCATTTACAGAACAGAAAGAACAGATCACACAATTTACACACAAAACATCTTGGCAGCAAATAGAAGGGATAACATCAACTGCACATAGGCAGGTCTAATGAGACGATTCATTGTCTTGACAGCGTTAGGAATGAAAGACTTGTTATAGGTTGAAAATGTTTTCCTTTGTCATGGGTACTTCCTAGCTTACATTTGGTTAGTTGATTGCGACTCAACAGTGTTTAACGCAATTTACTTCGTCATAACAATAACATTGATTGTCAAAATAGGTGGCAAGCATTCTCTATGAATGGGCCCCAATCAGTACAGCATTCATATTGAGGTTTGTTAACGTTTCAGCTTTAACAACACAAATATCTTGTTTTATATAACTGTATTCTTGGGGACATGGATGAAGAAACGAGTGCTTCTTTGCCTCATTCTGACAGATGCAGGCTGATGGATAAAGGTAATATAAAAATATAGAGATATCGCTGCGGGCATTAATTCTCAGTGAACTAGCACTCTAGTGCAGTGCATTCACCCAGCAGATGGTCACATATTAGATGCCACATTTAGCACTCTCTGCCAGTGGTTCTCACACTTCACAAGTAGCGAGTACTACCTAGAAACTATTCAGCAGTCCAAGTACCACCATGATGAGCGATTTATAGCCATATATGCCTTCTCAATTAGCAACACACAGGAGACCTGTTATTGCGGTTATTTATTGTTGTCTGAGCAATGTTTGTTTCATTTGGCACTGGTTCAAGAAAGATGTGTGCGAGTGGACGTGTCACTGAGTGTCCGAAAGGTTCACTTTTAATATGTTGCATTGTTAAGTTATTTTTATTATTATTTTAAATTATCATTATTGCTTTTGCGGTCTGACTTGATCTGAATTAAACTGAAAGGAATAGTAATGTCATCACTATGATGTTGTGTAGGGATGTTCTGGTGATCTGACACAGGTGACACCACTTCGTCAGATGCATTTGAAGCCAAGCTGGTGTGATATGGCATAGAACGGTATACATTGCAGTTCACCTCGGTATCAATTTTTCTGACAGTATATACTAATAATAATGGTTGTGAGACAGGGTGAGCCTGGTCCCAGCAAGGCATTTCTGCCTGACGTACCTCCGCTGGTGCCTAGAATATGTTATTATAGGTGGACAATATACAGAAAAATAAAATAAAATGATTGAATCGGAAATGAAGAATCAGAATCACTTTTATTGCCAGGTCATGCATAAAACACACTAGAAATTGACTTTGGAAATTTGGTTCACACCCTGGAACAGTAAATATAACCAATCTAAAGAATTTTAGCCATATGAGGTGTTTTCGGTGTGAAATCATCGTCAGTTGTATTTGTATTTGTTGACTGTGACCCTGTCCAGGGTCCTGAATGTAGTGAACTCTTAACATCAGTTACGTTGAGTGTGACCCTGTGCAGGGTCCTGAATTAAGTTGAACTCATCATGTCACTTGCCTTTGTTACGTTGTGTGGAATAAATAGGCTGTGCAGGCACGTGTGCGGCCAAATACCATGCTTGAAAAAAATACTGTAAATGCCCGATATGGCTAAAAGTCTTCTGTATTTTGTTATTTTTTGGTATATCCGTTTTTCCGGTATATCATCCACCATTTAGAACTGTCATATGGTGGGTGCTACATCTCAGAGTCACTTAAAAATACCATTCCATTGTCCATAATAAATAACAATATACAAAACAACTATCAATTCATTGTAATACAGTACATGTTACAGAATGAACTAGAAGCACACATGGTCAATTATGCTAAAAGAATCCCCCCCTCACTACAATAATACAAATTCCTGGATCCGGATAGTCCAGATGCAGATCATCTCTAAATTTTAAAGGATTGTTCCTTGTCAATACCCACCTGTGGTAAAAATATCATGAAAATCTATTCATACATGTTTTTGTAATTTAGAAGAATTGCTTAAAGAAAATCAGAATCAGAATCAGGATCATCTCTATGTTTTAATGTCTTGTTCCTTGGGTCAATATCCATCTCTGGTAAGGACTTCAAAAAAAAGTGAACGCTACACCTGTCCACTCACATTTGACTGCTCAAACTCCAGATTGACAATGTTATTCACTTGTTACTGCAGACAGCAATTTATGCCCACTTCCACCTAACTGTGTTTGCCGCTTTAAACTATCCGGTGTTGTGTAAATGGCCCCTAAAGCCTAATAGGGTTGGGCCGGTGTTGGAAAAGATTGCGAAAGAGAGTGAGAAGCTTTAAGGAGTCTGATTAATATTATCACAGGGGTAATGGGGCCAGTAAAAGCCCACTTAGGCCCTGAATGGCCTCCAATGAACTTTTAATCCGGCCAGTGGAGGGTGATGGAGTTAACAATGATACCAGTCCACTACTCACAGCAATGGGCCCAGAGTGCCGGTGGGACGTCCATCAGCGGTTCGACGTTAAAAAGTACAGTAGCCAGAGAACTCTGTGGTATTTATAGCATGTTAAATGTTGTGAAGGATTCCTCTTATATAAATTCGAAGTAAATGCAAGAAAAAAGGGGGAGAACAAAGAAAACAACAAAGCAGTTAAATAGTGAAATTGAATAGGCTAACTGGAACAGGTGGGTTCTGAGTCTTGATTTGAAGAGGAGTAATGAGTCGATATTGTGATGTTGGGGAGGGTGAAGGCATTCCAGGGCTGGGGAGCAGATCAGCTGAAAGCTCTACTCCCCATGGTGCAGAGGCGGGCAGAAGGGGCAGCGATGAGAATTGAGGAAGGATGTGTAACACTAGTTTTGGAACAGGCCGCGTTCGCGGACATGATCATTTTTGATATGGTTGAACGTCATTCTATTATATAAGTTAGAAAAGCATGTAGCCTCTTCATGCATTGTGCGAACAAGGACACACATCTTGCTTGGCTGGTAGTTTGTCTCCGTCCATTTTGGAGGTTTTCAATACACTGCTATTATTTGAAAATCCTGTTCAATCGAGTGTGCTCATCCCTGGCCGACTTACCATTGTGCGTAGTGGATATTATTGTCAATGTTAAATACTTTAAATTTGTGATGAATAGTGAGTTGAAGGACAATAATATCTTTCCGCCAATTCCGATTCCAAGTAATTTGCTGTAATACATCCAATAAATGAGGTGCACTTGTTAAACAAAATGTCACAGTTCTTATATGTTTGGACTCTAGTCGGTGTGCTATTTCGCTTCCTTCAATCCGTCATCGTGCTTGTGAATATTGGGGCTGCAACTAACGATTATTTTGATCATCGATTAATCACCCATTTTTACTGACGATTAATTGATTAATCGGTTAATGTTTTCAATTAAAATTGGATTGATTATTAGCATGAATTATTATTAAAGGTTTGCAATATTAATATTGCAAAACTTTTTCTGTTTCGCTATTTCCACGTATTGCTAACATTTCCATTTTTTAGCATTAGCATAGAAGTGCTAAATTCTAACATTGGGTTTTCACCCAAGCTTACGTGTTTTCTTTATTGCATTAGGGCCATGGCACTGGGAATGGTGACTGGCATTGGGAATATTAGACTCGTTTGAGCTGAAAATGGGCCACAAACAGGAAAACAAGGAAGTAATTAATCGCTGCCGATTAATCGATTATCAAATAAGTTGCCGTTTATTTCAATAATCGATTACCATTGATTGCCATCGATTAATCGGTTGCAGCTCTAGTGAATATACTAGCCTAAACAAAACGAAACAGCATGATTGTGTTATATTCTCATTGGCAGTGTTACCCTCATAAATAACAGTACAAACTGTGGTCTGTTGTGCAATCTGTGCACTTAAAAATGGTGTATAATGTTCATCAAAGGTAGCAAAATGCCGCAAGTACCTGGCTGTTGCACTTCCAACAGTCAAAAGGTGCAGTACATTTAGTACAGATCTCCTTCTTAATATTATACACCGTAATGTTTGGATATCATTTGGAATTAGTGAAATCTATAAGTATCACGAAAAAGAAAATAATGTAAACCTCAATTTGTGGCAATGTTGAGCCCTATTCCTGCTCATTGGATCGCTACGCTGAAAGAATTTCCTGAATAAAATGTTGCTAGTTGCTTTGTTTTAAAAAAATCTTCAAAGCAAAATTGCTGGCCTTCAGGGTTCGTTCGAAGAATGTGCATACGCAGCGTAGATTTGGTGAAGCAGGATCCAAGCATCTTTGAAGTCCTGTGCGTGTGTGTCCGTACACAGCTCTTTAAGTCAAGAAAGGGCAGTTATTTTTTACTGAGCACTTGATGCATCCAGCACAGCGTAATATCGACACTTGTCCCAGTGGCAGTCTCAATGCACACTGACTAGAGATGCGCGGATGAAACCACGGAACGGGTGGATGACACTCAACTCAACTCAACAGGTTTTTATATAGCGCCAAAATCACAGCCGAAGCTGCCTCAAGGCACTTCACAAAAGTGATTTAGTTTTTAGATTTAGGGATATAGCAGCTATTTATCTAACTACCTTTCAACCTTGATTTCTCAGTTAAGGACAGTAATTTGGGATTGGCTACAGAACTCCTTAAATGGAGGACTGGAACGAAGAGAGAAGAAAGAAGAAAAAGGAGATCAAGACTTTCAATCAATCTCGATCTTGGCCTAGTTGAAAAAAAAAAAAAGACCTACAGTTTTTGATTAGTTGTCGTTAATGTTGATTAACAACAACTGATTGTCGTTGATGGCAGACTGATAAATTGTTTTTTAATTCAATTTGAAGATTTATAGCCTCTGCACTTTCTTAGGAAGTCTGCAGAGTCGAAAGATTCAACAATTTTCCTGAATCAGATAGCTGTTTATCCATGAATCGATTAACACACGCCCAAGTCGTATGTGTGCTGTGTCTTATACGTTACGCATATGGGAAACTTTTTAATGCATTGCGCCGCAGTTTATTACTGTCTCAAATCACACTCCTCAGTTTTGCACTTACCAGAAATTACATCGTAGTTATGTGTCAACGTGATTCCATTTCGGCTACGTAGGCGACATGGCGAGTTTAGTGTGTGTTATCTTCATCATATCCATCACACATTGGTTTTCCGACCGTTTTTAGGGCATCATCCAGGCACTTTCAGTCCACTGAAATGTAACTAACAACTCTGGACACCCTACACACACGCCCTACACACTAAAAAGTCTGGCATTTGAGACAGAGCAGTAGTGAATTGTTGGTGAGACAACAGAGCACACACAGTGACAGGCATGGACAGACACTCACAGGAATCAAGGCACGCACCTGAAAAAACACAGCCATGGCAGCGATGATCCGCTTTTCCCGGATGGCACCTGCTAGGCTATCGAAGTCATCAGAGTTGTACATGTAGATCTGCATCTATTATGGCACAGACACACACACAGGCACACACACACAGGCATACACGGACAGAGCACAGAAATAAAAGCTTATTACAGTCGAGCCATTAATTAAGTCTCTCCAGAGGTGTTGTTCCGAGTGAAGCCTGACACGATCCCCAGGCAACCTGTTTTATTATTATTTTTTTATTCCATTATGCACATGTCAAGGTGAACATCATCCGGCACATGCGGCACACACCCCGCGCAACGCAGATGTGCGATTCAGTGCTCTGCCACTGTATCACTCCAGAGACAAAGAAAGCACATGTACCGGTACAAAAACACAGCTGGGTCCGCTACATTGTAGCATTCACCTAGAATTCACCTTTTCAAAGCACTAAGTACCTTATTATCTCTGCCATGGAGGTTTTGTTTTCTGTTATTTTATGTGTGTGCACCTAATGTCGGTTATGCTTTTTTTGTGTCCCATTCGGGCCATTTTTCAAGTTTTTATTACTATATTTACTTTACTTTTATTCATTGTATCTTTTCTAATGCACATGTATTCGGCTACTGACAACCATCATTATAGGGCTGTTGCACATGGCGGAACAGCTTGGTGGTGGCAGACATTTTGGTGGTATCACGTACGGTGACGTATACACATACGCATGGTTAAGTGGCATACCTTTAGTCACGTCCATTATATAGGGGCAAAATACAATGAACGTAGTTAGACTGCAATCTTCTGGCCACAGATAGCATTATCATGTTTAAATCAATAATATAATACTTTTAAACGGACAGAGTTATGCAAATACTGCTCTCTGCCTGTTTGTCTGACTGCAATGATATTACCAAGATGTCTGCTGCCCCCCACTGACGTCACCATGCAACAGCCATATTCTAGCAATTGATGATAATTGAGTGATATCAGTCATCACCAACTGGCTGAAATTATACCTCATGTATCTCTAAGAGTTAGGATGGCTTTCTTCTTAGCTAGTAATGGTAACTACAAGTAAGAAGTGATATGATTGCACAAGTCAACAGGAAGAACACAGAATAAGACCCAATGTAGAGACAGAAGAGATTACCTCACAAGCAAACAGCCGAGCCTTGTTTCAAGGACTCACAGAAAATACTGTTCAAACACCACACTCTGCATTTGTGCATAGATGAATATGTGTGTGTGTGTGTGTGTCCAAATTTGTACAAATGTTTGCATAAAGGCTCTGGCAGAATTTCTTGTGTAGGAGAAAACACAGCAGCTTGCCAACAAACATGTTGGAGGTTGGTGCTTCGCGTCGCCAGAATTCACATTGTCAACAATGGCGACAGTAACATTCCACGGCTTGGGAATCGCAGAGTTCACTCCAGGCAAAGCTTCATGTAAATGTTATGAATGAATGAAACACAGATGGATGAATGCTTTAATTGAGCCGGTGGTTAGCTGGCCCATGTGAATGTCAGCTTAAAGTCTCACAAACACACACACAAACACACACACACACACAATATGTGTTTATATAAATATAATATAAATACTATAAATAATAATAAAATAAATTCCAACAGTTTGAATCAGCAACTGTAGCGCTGCTTATGAGCGTTGATAATTAGACTCTTTGTCTCCCGAGCCAAGTACACCCACCTAACTACATTTCTTCAAAAATGTGTTAATAATTTTTAACAACACAGCACATATGGACAGGTTGAGGTCAAACATTGAACATATTTTCAATATCAACTTGCCAAATTACCACCGAATTAACAGTTTTAATAGTACTTCATCTGTCGGGCAAAGAGGTTTGAGCTGCCATAAGAGCCTCCTGATAGCATCCTCCATGGCCATAATCCAGTCTGTCATATCGCTATCTAGTTTTTGTCTGCCATAAAACTTGTCAGAACAACAGAGAAAATAATTGGTGCCCCACTTCTTCCCATCCACAGCAGGACCAGTAAGAGGGTGCATAAAATTGCTGCTGACCACCTCCAACACCGTGCTTCATGTTTTCTCCTAAGACCACCAGACATAAGGACTGTTTCTTCCCCGCACTATGATGATGTGAGCCCCGTGGCAATGTGCAGCATGGCTGCGATTATTTCAATAGTCAATTAGTTGCCGATTATTCAAACGATTAGACAACAAATCGGATTGGATATGTTTTTCTTTTTAAAAATCCCCAAAATATTCTCAGTGAGCCACAATTAAAACAAATTAATCTTGGGAACTCGAAATGTAGTCATATTGGTACAGTTAAGTTACATAAGGTGCATTGCTCTAATGTGGGACACCTAAGCTCCAGTGGCTCTGGCTCCTCCCAAAACTAATGGGTGTCAGTGAAACTATGGTAAAAGCAAACAATGGTAATGTGTCTAACATTAAGTTCAACTGTTTGACAGTACATTTCACTGTCTTACATTAGGCACTGACTGTCCCACATTAGGAAGAAAAAAAATGACCCACATTAGGGCAATACATCCTACATACTCATAATGTATGAATTGTTATCAAATTTGTGGGGGTGATGTCACAAGCTCAAAACTGCCATTAATAACAATGATTCATTCCCTGCCGATTATTGATTACTGCATTTTTTGCAGATTCATTTCATCATTGATTAATTGTTGCAGCCGTAATGAGCAGCATTATTTGCTTATCTGCTCACACAGCATTATATTAGGAACAAGGTTGGGAAGGCGTTACTTTTGTATTAATTTTAAAAGAAAAAGCAAACTGAATGCATATACTCTTTACATGAATTGCTTTTTGCCTGTCAGGTGACTGGAAGATGAAACATGAAATATTTTGTTTTCTGCTATCTTTTTATTTATAATTTAACCAAAGGAATAAAGAAACCAAATAGATATATCCAGCTAAGTGATTTTCAGTTAAAATATGGCTCCTACACTGAATTGAATTGATCGAAATTAAAAAACAAACAAAAACAAATAATGAAATATTGAAATTATTTTTAAGATATTAAGTAAATCCGAAAGTAATCTAAATATTTGAACGTAATTTCACACATATTTAATGCATTCAATTCAGGGTGGTTTAGTTGAACAGCAGTGCTCATCTTATTTTAGTTAAAAATAAATACATAAAAAAAATTGGTTCAGGTTTTTCTAATAAGTGCTTCAAAATCTAGTCCAACAACACTCCTAATCTTTAGTCACGTTAATCGTTTGTTAGCTGCGATGCCATCGTAATGGTGCACAATCTGCTACAAGCAGTCACATCGCTCACACTGAAGTGATACCCCATCATCCGTTTGCCATAACTATCAGCGTAAACCCCCCCCCCCAAAAAAAAAAAACCTAAGCAGCATTTTGTTCTGCTTTCGAGTAGGCAGTGAGACTAATGATGATACAAGAGTGGTAACACGGAGAGCAATTAATGCTGGCATCAAAGTCGTGAATTGCGCTCGGTAAATTCGACCGTGCGCTGTAAATCTATAGGCTTGTTTGTGCTGCTCCGTCTCAGTGTCCCACACTGTCAACAGTGATATTCTCTGGCTTACTGATCATAGAGTCCACTGCAGGCAAAGCTTTGTGTCAATTCAATAGCCACATTAATTAGCTAGAGGCACTCAGAGAGCACAAACCTCCGCTGAGGCCCAATACCCTGGTGAACATTACATGAAAAATCTGTCCATAACTTTTAAAGTAGGGTGGATTTCCCTAATGCGGGCCACTGCCTAATGTGGCACACCTCTGGCTCCTCCTTAAACTAATGAATGCCAGTCAAACTATGGTAAAAGCATAACTATAACTGTCTAAAATTTAGTTCACTACATTTCACTGCCCAACATTAGCCAACTGACTGCCCCACATGAGCAAGCTGCAAAAATTGGCCCACATTAGGGCAAGCCACCCTAATTTTGCAAAGAATTGTTGAATAAAATCATAGTCCTGGATATTGATCCAGTTCAGCTCTAAATTGAAATGGTCACTATCCACCTCTGGTAGAAATCAAATTAAAATCCATTACATAATTGTTTTAGGAATTTTCTGACGACTCTTTAAAGAAATTCCTGGAACCAAACTGTGAGCTTTTCATGATAATCCGTCCATAATTGAGTAAAATTGTTCACAAACAAACCAATGAACAAATAACGACCGAAAACATAACCTCCCTGGCAGCATTAATTAATTCATGTATTTATTCATTGAGCATCATGACCCTTGTACATGTCAGAAGGTGGAATTGTAAAATCAATGGCTGTTCACCGAGGGACTTTAGCTGTACCTCCAGCAACCGAGCACGTGGGTGTTGGGGTTGTGTCTTCAGTTAGTAAATCGATCAGCTTCATGCAGTCGTACAAAATCTTAGAAGGAGAACACAATTTGGGACACAGAAACAGTTTTGCCGATGCACTCTGACACACTAACACACTTACCTACTAACACAGCTTGACAAAGTGTTCAGAGAGATTCAGAGAGATCCTTGGTTTCTCGCTTCAATTCAATCATTGCCCAGAAGAAAAAAAAATGTTTTTCATTGCATTTTTGGCTGAACTACTGCCACTGTGGTGGTGACAGCGTTATATGGATGCATAGAGACTAGTGGATACATCCTCACAAACCATCCTTCCATTGGAAAGACCAATGGCTAGTTGTTAATGGGGTCTGCATTCATCTGCACACAATAATAATAATAACAATAATAATAATAATAATAATAATAATAATAATAATAATAATAATAATAATAACGTGGCAGATCTTTCACGTTAACGCGATAACTTTTGAACGGATAGATGGATTTGACCCAGATTCGGTGTTTTAATGCTGTAGGGACTGAACTGATTCAAGATGGCTGAATTCAAGATGGCCAAATTTTATTCTAGTCCATAACCTTGGACCCTAACCCTAACACTAAAGGGGATAAACCTAGGCCTAGTTATTATTATTATCATCATTATTATTATTATGATTATTATGATTATTATTATTATTATTATAAGAGGAAGAACACAAAGAAGAAATCTTGTTTGCATCTGAAGAAGAAGCATAAATGAATCCTTTTCAGCAATTTAAATATTTGGAGAAAAAAAAAGAAGGTTACTGCATATATATTTGGTCCATTATCTTATTCACTTAAACACACTACAGTGTATGTTTCTGTGTGTTTGCGTACTTTTGTACACACATTTGTTGTAACGTAATTAGATGCACATGCATTTACATGTGCCTATGACAAAACACACTGGGGCCCAAACACCAACAGTAGCACGGTGCACGGTCAGTCAGCGTCCGACGCACACGGTGATGTACTGCGCCATACACAATGAAGCATTAATATTGGATGCCGCGCACACAACCAGACACATTTTCGGCATTAACAGGTGGAGGTGATTAATCTGGGCGCCCGCACGCCTGACATTTTAATATATCATTATTATGGATACTCTAAGTGGTGCGGGGGGAGAGGAGTCGATGGAGCAGTGGGGGGAAGAGGAGGGGAGGGAATGAGAGAGTAAAAGCGAACGAAAGGGTGCGTGAGGAGAGAGATAGAGATAGATAGATAGAGAGAGCGAGAGAGAGTGAGAAAGAGAGTGAGAGATAGAGAGAGATAGAGATGGCAGGGGGGTTGCTGATGACAAAGTTTCTTCCAAAGTTTGGGACGTTTGTTTGGGGGCGTGATGGCGGGTGGTGGACACAATGTGACATTGGAAAGCATTTCCTTTGCTTTTCGAGGTTTGTTTTTGCTTTGTTTTTGTTTTGTCCTCCAAATTCTGCATCCCTTATCCTGGTCCTTCCCCTTGTTTGACTCCTCAATAATCCTTCTCCATAAAATGTCCATATTAATGACCTATCATCGTTTTGACTGTCTCCGTTTGTAGCATAATGTGCACCATTTGTCATCCTTCTCCAGAGGCATCCATCCACTGCTGTTCTCTCTAGCGTCGCTAGGTCGAGTCCTGACCATTACGTAGATGTTGTCGTTCCGTATGTAGATGTCGTTGTTCCATTCAGATGTTAGGGAGCTGTGTCTGAAATCGCTCTCCCCTACTCCCTATGTAGTGCACGCACTTGTAGTTCCCTCGACAACAACGACTTAGATGTCGGACACTAGAGTCGACGTCCTTATATTTATATATAACTATTTGCCATGGTCGGTCGCCATTGACTCCCGTCGTGCCATGTTTGTGTTACTTTAGGTCATTTTAATGCGTCTTGCAATGCATTGTGGGATATATTACTTGGGCTAGGGTAGATCGATGCTCATTTCATGGTGCATTGTGGGATACTTTGAGTGCACTATACAGACTACATGGAGAATTCTGACACCCCTACAAATGTGCACCATATAGTGCACTATATAGGAAATAGGGAGCAATTTCGGACACAGCCATTGACATTGGCTGGGGCACTGTTCTTTTTGTTGTAGAGTTTTCAATATGACCTACCAGCAACCAGTCAGCCACGCTAGAGAGATTGCGTTTAGATGTGACATACTAAAAGGAAGCTGCTTAACGGACACACATGCTGTGTTGACAAGGGCAAAAGAGACACAAATGTGTTTTATGTGAATTTCGCCGACATTAAAAGCACCGGCTCGGCGCTCGGATCCCATAATTCTCTTGTCCCTGCGACTTGAATGACAAGCAATTCATCTGACTTCATGCTTTATTCAATTATATGAGATGACTG
>OMKY01213718.1:0-23405 GCA_900302395.1 Bregmaceros cantori | reverse complement strand
GGGGTAGAGCATATAACTGCGCGCGCGCACACACACACACACACACAAACGTTGATTTTTACATCTGTGACGGATTCAAGTTGCCGGCGTTGGCAGGCAATGGGTCTGCGTCAATATGCACCGCAGGCCTTCGAGACTGCAGACGAGAAGAACCAGAGTGATTGTTATCACCGTGTACTTGTGACTTCTTCCATCCAGCCTCCGTCCACGGTCGATTACCATCACTATATCCAATTTACATTCCATACAGATGATCAGAATCAGCTTTATTCCGCTGTATGTTGCTTGCACGCATGAAATTAGAAATTTGATACAGTAGACACTTCTATGAATACGTAATTAAATTTAAAAAAAAAAAAAAAAGCAATTAAGTGATAAAGCAACAGGTTAATCCTAGTTAACTAATCGTTGACGCACCGCACGCGACTGGAACGGACATTGGGTCTGGTGTCGAGCGCATCAAAAAGGGTGTGGCGGTAGGAGGAAGGATT
Source organism: Bregmaceros cantori (assembly GCA_900302395.1). NCBI lineage: Eukaryota > Metazoa > Chordata > Actinopteri > Gadiformes > Bregmacerotidae > Bregmaceros > Bregmaceros cantori. The sequence continues at coordinate 22,914 of OMKY01213718.1, read as the reverse complement.
AGTATTTTTATTTCTGTTTTTTTTATTATCCAATCACAGCACAGTGGGCGGAGCACGTGACGACTGCTTCTAAAGGCCCATTCACACTTCACGTAAACTACAGGTACGGATGGAGCGCTTCACACGTTCTCGCCATCGAGAGCAATAATCAAAATGGCGACGTAGTCGGACGTGTCCCCCGATCGCCCCCCGCTAGCTTTGCTGCTGCCTGCTTGGCTCCCCCGTTGCCCGCAGGGGGTCCCCCGAAGACCACTGCTTGGCTTCCTCCACTTAATCAGCAGTCGAGCACCCCAGCACCCACCTTGTAGGGAACGATTTCGGACACAGCCAATACGTCCTTGGCACCTGAAGGTTGTTCAACAAGGCACAGCCCATGGAGAGCAGCCATCAGGTTGGTCCAGACGCTACATCATGCATATTTGCAAGTTCCACCGGCCTCCAGCTGCATTTATGAGATTTCCTATTCCAGGTAAATCCTTCCTTGCTAAAATAAAGATTGGTAGCAAAGTTCTATCCCGCGAAAGGCAACGCGTGGGGATTTAATGATCAATTTCAAACAGCATCATCATCATGTATAAAGCAACAAACACCTTCCTGGAGGTTATCATTTGAGTTAATAATTTAAAACATCTGGCTGTACGTACAATACTACGAACATTTATGATCCCTATATGTGGAGTGAGGATGTGGAACAGTTTAGGTGTGGAGCTCAAACAATGTCCAAGCATGAATCAGTTCAAACTGAGGTACAAAATAATGGTTTCACAAAGTATGAAATGCTTTGTGTTTTCACAGTATTTTACATTTTGGTTTAGAGTTCTCTTTAATATGTCAGTATACTTATTAGGTGCAAAAAATTGGTTGCTAGATAAGAAGGTGAAATGGGGTGGGATTAAATAAGCATTTTACGTGTGTACTGCATCAGATTACACAGCCAGCAGATATGGGCAGAGCAGCGATAAGTACATAAGTATTGTTACCTCAGCAAAATATTACTCAAGTAAAAGTAGTCATCCAAATGAAATTCAGCAAAAAAAAAAAGGTACTCAAGTAGCAAAAGTACTGAGTAAGTTTATTTAATTAAAAAATTAGGACAAATTATTTTCAAAGGAGAGGTAGAGTCAGATATGACGCCAACATATGTGCCAGCAGTTCAGGTGTCGCTAAAGGCCAAGGTAATGTAACGAGTAGCGAATTGCTGACATCATTAGTGCGTTCTTGTCACCTCAAATGTACTCGAGCAAAGTAAACACTAACTTGTGAAAAATGAAGTACACAAAAATTGTAACAGTAAATGTTATAAGTTACTGCCCATCTCTGGTAGCTAGTCACTAGCCAACAGTCGAATGTAACAGTAAATGTTATAAGTTACTGCCCATCTCTGGTAGCTAGTCACTAGCCAACAGTCGAATGTAACAGTAAATGTTATAAGTTACTGCCCATCTCTGGTAGCTAGTCACTAGCCAACAGTCGAACGTAACAGTAAATGTTATAAGTTACTGCCCATCTCTGGTAGCTAGTCACTAGCCAACAGTCGAACGTAACAGTAAATGTTATAAGTTACTGCCCATCTCTGGTAGCTAGTCACTAGCCAACAGTCGAATGTAACAGTAAATGTTATAAGTTACTGCCCATCTCTGGTAGCTAGTCACTAGCCAACAGTCGAACGTAACAGTAAATGTTATAAGTTACTGCCCATCTCTGGTAGCTAGTCACTAGCCAACAGTCGAACGTAACAGTAAATGTTATAAGTTACTGCCCATCTCTGGTAGCTAGTCACTAGCCAACAGTCGAACGTAACAGTAAATGTTATAAGTTACTGCCCATCTCTGGTAGCTAGTCACTAGCCAACAGTCGAACGTAACAGTAAATGTTATAAGTTACTGCCCATCTCTGGTAGCTAGTCACTAGCCAACAGTCGAAATTACGTAAGTCAAATAAAATGTGTTGTAATGACCGCTCTGATTACAGTGCTGACCCAGTGAGCTGACAAGGCAGAGAACAATCTCTGGGCCAGCGAACACACTGATGACTAAATAGCCACCCCTAACGGCAGCATAATGTCAAACATTATCTCGTCTGCCATCAAGCAGCAATCACAGCCATGAACGCAGATATGATCTGTTCAAACACACCCATTATTCAAACCATGTTCAGCTTTCAACATAAAACTTTATTGGACAGCACCAAATCAGTCATAAATTAGGTTTAATGTTGAACATCAACAGTTCATCTTTCCAAAAACGACTTGGCCCCAATAGCCAAACTTAAATTGATGTTGCAATTACTAAAACAAACACGATTCCATTGGACATACAATATTTATCAATATTTTGCCCCATCTTTTAAAAATAAAAAAAATTCAAATCGAACACATTTAGCTGACTGGTGCCACTACGACCGGTGTTGGTACCGATACCACAGCTTTCTGTGGTGGTGGGATCTTGAAGCGCTGTTCGCCCTTGAGGGTGAAGAGCGCCCGGAGGTCGACTTCGGGCTCCACGTAGTGCGGGATCTTGCGCTCGTTGAACAAGCCCGACAGGTCGGCCTCGATCTTGGCGCGGCGCTTCACGCGCAGCTTGGTGGCAAACAGTTTCCGCAGGTCCTCCTCGACCAGGGGCTGCCGCCGGTGACAGTCTAACCGACTCTGCCATGCCCGCTTCCCACGCTGCCGATTCTGTTGAGAGAAGAAGTTAGTGTGACAGTAAAAGGTGGACGAGAGCCGTGCCATATATGACCGTGAGGAGAAGCAATCTCATGGTGCTGCGATCGAAGCCACGGGCACAAGACTATGAAAGGGTGCTGGCTTAGCAGATCCAAAACTTCCATTAAAAACTCAATGCTCTGTCATTTGGTCTGCAGTCATCTGCGCAGTGTGAAAAAAAATAACCTTTCCAAATAATTTTGAGTTGTAGAAGTTCATACAATTCCATAGTTTAAAAACAATATCCATTACGTAGGGTATATACGCAACATAGAACTCACTACTCAGTGGGGGCGCTGCTGACAGTACAAATATTTGGGCCATCGTTTGTGGTCCAGAGTAGGCCTCGGACGATATTGGCATTGCAATATCCAATAAGTCAAGCGCGCTATACAATATAATCGCGATTTCCCACGCCCACTCCACCCCATCACGCCATCACCCCGTGCTCTGAAAAAAAAAAAAATGTATTTTGGATGATTCAACATTAATTTGAAATTAATCTTTTTTTTTTGGTGGATAGAAAATAATTTTGGATCAGTTCAACGTATTTCAACGTTTCAAGTAATCTTAGACTCCACCCACCCGTGCCCCGTCAGTGGGTTTTAATTAAAGTAATACTGTACTTCACGCACTTAAGGAATCAGTACATTATTAATGTGATCTGGCAATAACAAAATTCTCAGTTCTGATTAATATATTTTTTCCAACATAAAAGATTGAAATGCTACACCAAGAAACACCACGCTACAATTTCAAACATCCAATGTTTATTTCAAAATCAGTTATTGTCCAATATCAGGACGACGTTATATCATAGTCAACAGACACGACACTCAGCCAGGAGAGGCGGTGGTTTGGTACTCACCCGGCGAGGGTTAGCTGGGGCTAGCTTGTCATGGCACATCATGTGGCGAGCCAGGCTAGCCTAGAAGCAGCAACAGGTCTGGTTACATTGGGAACAGCCAGCACTAGCACCAGACTGCTGGTGTTACTATCATACCGCTCCCCCTCATAATGTCCAATGATAACAGCTGGTATTGCTCAATTGTCATTCGGAGCCATAGACTATAAAAATGGACACAGCGTTCGTTTTGATTTTCCAATACAAATATTCCAATCTTAGCAGCCTGTTTTAACCTATTAAAAGATTGTTTCTAATTGATGTTTTAATGTATATTGTCAGGATAGTTAATGGTTCATTGTGTGTGTGTGTGTGTGGTCATAATTTCACAAACGTGTCAGATTTGCCGTTAATATTTTTTATTTCAGATCCCCATTAATTCCGACTCAGTCGTTGGCGCCCCTAGCGGACAGCACCACCGGAAGAAGTCGCGTGTGGGGTGTCTCCCCATCACATAGCGTGTAGCTCTCTCTACCTTTCCCTGGATATACGGGTATTTTTCAGCAATGGCACTGCACAGTCTGAAGCTTCAACAATAGCAATTGGATGATCACGCACGCCGAGTCTACTTATATACAGTATGATCGGAGCTCTGCAAAGCTTAGCACTCCCAGTACAGTAAGAAAAACTCCCTGGAGCGCATAAATTAGGTTATTAAAAAAAAAAAAAATCTGCACAGGTTTTAATTTCTTTGATTTGCATCATCGGTTCTATAAGCATCTGGATTATTAATTGCACATTTTTACTACACTACCGCCACGGTTTACCTCAGTTTTGCATGCACCAGAAATTACAGTTTTGGCACATCGTTACAGCATTTCGGTTTGATTTCTTTATGTAGCACTAGCTCCAATAACCCACCATCCGAAAAACCGACGAAGAAGTATAGTTATGTGGTGCAGCACATCAAAACATCTTAACAGACTTTACATAAACACAAGTGTTGCTGCCTACTCTACTGCGCTGTTCCTACTTGGCATTTTCACTCGTTTCAATGTATCTTCACTTTATATAGGAAAGTCAATTGAGGAAAAAAAACGCCATTCCTTTCTCATGTTACAGAGCCAGCATGGCTGCCGTTTAGTGTGCCAGGTGTCCCATCGGTCATGCACTGGGTTTTTGGGCACCATCCGGTCCACTTTCAGAGAACTGGAACTAACAACTCAGCACCGCTCTCTACGTAGTAAAAAGTGTCATTTGGGACGCTCTAACCATACGGCAGCATAGATCTCTGCAGGCATGTGACTAGCAGACATGTGACTAGCAGAAGAGCTAATTAAGAGGCATGGAGCTTGTCTGGTCACAGTTTGGGCTCCAGTCTCCAGGCTGGCTGGCATCTTTGCCAAAATTAATAGTGAGAATATGAAAGCACTCTGGACTCTGCTGTCCAGGTGGTCTGGTTCCCTGGGGCGGAAAACTAATTAAAACCCCCCGCTGGGGGCCAACATCTGCCCACAGCACCTCCCAATTTCTCAAGTCACAAACACTTTCATATTAAAGTGGAGACTTCAAAGACAAAATGAAACTAAACTCATGAATTTACTTTTTTATGGAAGACTTCAGACAACGATAAGGTAAGTACTGTCAAAGATATGGCGTTGAAATTTTGAAGCAATTATTGTAACAAAATGTTGGCAAATCTATCAAAGCGAAGTTATTTAACTATGAGTTTAGGAAAATGGTTGGCTTAACTGGTAGTGGCAGGTAAAAAGAGCAGAGGCAAGAAACTGAAATGATGCTAAGTCTATGGCTTTCCTGCGACGTCTCCATCTCTTCATCCCCGTTTCTCAGCTAATCTTATCGCCATCTCTCTCAAGAATTAAACTGTGCTTGCGGCCAACAAACGGATCATTTTAGCAATTCTGCTAAGCCCGTTATATACAACCATCTTTCCATGTCGTAAGAAAAAAAAAAATACTTATTTCTTCACACATACATGTACAGTGAAATTTAACCCATCGCTGAGGAGCGGTGGGGGGGTGCCGCGGTGCAGAGCCTGGGGGCCAACTCCAGATTCTGAGCCAGTACCTTGGCCAGGGGCACTAACTGGAGCAGGTTAACTAGAACATGTTTTTGGTGGTGGCGGAAACCTGAGTGCCTGGAGGAAACCCACGCAGACACGAGGAGAATAAGTAAACTACACACAGAAAGGACCTGTCCGGGTTGGGATTCGAACCCAATTAGCTCCCGGGTTGACCCGCGTCCCGCGCCGGTAGGCGCGGACGACCTTCTAGCTGTGAGCCAGCAATGCTAACTACTGTGGCACCGTGCCGCCCAATGGTCGACACTGTAGTGGCCCCCCATAAATAAAAATGAATTCATATGATATGCCATAACCGGCAACAACGACTGACCCGCATGGCGAAGGCCCGAGTGCAGCCGTGGAAGCTGCAGGCGTGTCTCAGCAGCGCCAGGTGGACCTTGCGGATGTGGTGCTGCAGGTTGAAGGTGGTGGAGAAGTAGGCCTGGCAGCCGTCCCGGGGGCAAACCAGGACGGGCTTGTGAATGGCGTGGCTGCGCTTGTGGCGCCGCAGCGGCTCCACGCGCTTGAACACCTTCTTACAGGCTGGGCATGGGTGACTGGCTGGGGGGGGGAAATGCAGACCACATGACTAGGTCAACAAGGCCATACCATGACGACCATACCGTGACGACCATACCGCGACGACCATACCGCGACGACCATACCGTGACGACCATACCATGACGACCATACCGCGACGACCATACCGTGACGACCATACCGTGACGACCATACCGTGACGACCATACCGCGACGACCATACCGCGACGACCATACCACGACGACCATACCGTGACGACCATACCATGACGACCATACCGTGACGACCATACCGTGACGACCATACCGCGACGACCATACCATGACGACCATACCATGACGACATCTGTTGGAGCAGCCATACTGCTCTCAGACGCACCTTTGACTTTAACAAGCAGCTTGCATATACAATCAATATACCATATTTTACTATAGACTGGTTCATGTGCCACTACAGGGGACTGTAGTAATCGTAGTGGACAAAAGTGGATGAATTTGTCACACAACGCAGTTTCAAAAATCTGCTTACTACAGCTCTGACAAATTACACATCATCCACCCCACTTTGCTCACCGTTTTACATACGCATTGATGAGATTTCAAAATCTGACTTGAAGTTACTCACTGATGCGGTCACATGTTCTTCTGGACCAATGGGATGGCTGCTTCCACTGGGAAGTCCAACATGAATGAGTAAATGGAACAGGTTGCGCAGATTATTGAAATCATGCGTTTGTGGGTCCCAGATGCGCACGAGAGCATTTCAAGTTACCACCACCCTTATAAAATGATGCGGTAGGTCTGGGCACTCCCACCCAATAGAATAGAAAAATAGTCAAAGCAAAATGAAGGCACTGGAAGTGGCTAGTTGTTAAGGAAGTAAACCGGAAGTAAACCGGAAACTGGTCAAAAACCCGTCTGTATACTTGGGGAAAATACGGTACACCTGTGTGATCTAGGGAGAGTATAGAATTCCCTCTGACATCAATCCATCCTTCTGCAGGTCATTTCTCCATTTCTCACGCTTTCACAGCGGTCCTCACCTGGGTGTTTGGCCTGGTGTCTGACTAGTTTAGTCCAAGTCTGCTCCTTGACTTTACAGCCAGTCATCTGACAACGGTAGCCTGCGGAGAGACCACAACTTCATACAGCCAGGCTACTTACCTAAAGCAGTTCTAACCACCCCAATCAAGTTATTTGCCGTACTAAGATTTAAAATCAGCACTATATGACGTTAACATAGCCAAAAGAATGACCCTCTGCAAAAACTGCCCTCACTAAAAAGAATTACCCAAGCGCAATAATGAATCTCTCTGAACAATGCATTTTAAAAATATGCAATGCAAGTTAGAGCTCTGCACTGTTATAGAATTAAGAATAGAATTAATAGAAATCATTTTTAGTCAAAGAAATATTCAGATCACTTTTTTATGATGTTCAAAACTGACAAATTAAATTTGTGAGGTACTTAAAAATTACTTTTTGAAATCATGTCAGTGGGTTTGGACTAGAGATTTAGTCAAAACCCACTGAGCTATGTGCCTTCTGATTGCCTTTTTGTTATTGATTGCCCTTCAGCCTAACTGGTGTGGTCACCATCGCCCATTATCTCCCAGCAGGCTGCGTTACCACAGCAACGAGCAGGCAGCATCATTAGGTAGAAGACTCAGACATGACCATCATTAGATCCACACCAGCAGGCCGGGTGGCATCGACTGCTAGTCAAGAGTGCTCGTCCGTGGTAACCATTGCCGTGTCCACGGCAATGGTTACCAATATATGATCAATGTAATCTATTGATCGTGAACGCAAACACTCATTTTTGAAACCAAGTTTCGGCTTTGAATCACATCTTTAAAGAAAACCAAAAAGTGGGTTTGGCAAACAATGCTGCTTTTGTAAATTAAATACAGAAACTTCAAGCATGCGATTAAACTGCACTTTAAATATGTATTCTGCATTCAGTAGCAGCTACCCACACACAGTGATGCTACTGAATACATGGGACATGTTACATGTGCTGATTCTAAGCCAATGCCACTTTATAACTTAAGTGCTCTTTTTGTGTTGACCTTGTTCGTTACCTGTTAATCTTGAGTAGTTTCATGCCCAACTGAAATTCCATGTGGGTACTGATGTCATGCATATCAAATTATAATTTCAAACCCATCAAAAGCATAAAGAGTGGATATACACAACACACTGGTAATTCACTTCACGCAGGTCATGGTTGTCAAACTGATTAGCGATATGCATTTGACATCATTCTGAATATATTTCTCATTTTGTGAGCTTCCGACACCCACCCACTACCTAGGATAGTCTCAAAGAAAACACCATTTCAAAAGAGCTAATTATATCAATATCAAAAATATTGACAAGTGTTAAGGGACTTCTAGTGCAACAAGTTCTTTGCAATAGGCTTGAATACAACGGATTACATTTCCCCCATTTAGAAAGATTCTACCCAAAATATGAAACGTAATAACTTTAAGTAATAAGTAAAATAACCTTCCCACCCCAACAAACATTTAATCATGAAAGTACAAAAAATATATAATTATTATTAAGTAGCGGCTTTGGGGAATCACACTGATGCTAGTAATAAAACCACATGGTCATGACAGCAACTTTGCTGCCCCCTGCAGGCAGAAATTCAACATGTACAAATGAAACGGGCCTCAGACTGAGCCATTGGTTAATAACGTGGTGCTGGAGAATGTAGAAGTCAAAGTCAAACTGCTGCCGTGGTTAGAGTTTGGAATCTCCGGTGTGGGGTATGGTCAGGGTGGGGAGAAGTTACTTTTGATAAAGGTAAACCCTGTACAGGGGCTGGCCCCGTGGCACAGCAGGTGAAACCTCTGCTCCAAGCCAGCCCCAGTCAATCTTGTGCGTACATAGTTGTGGCTTAGCACGCAGCATGGTGAGATCACTTCCCCTCAAGGTCATCTACTACAAGACCGCTTGCACAGAAAACGCAAATAAAAATAATGGGGGCGGACCAGTGGCTCAGCGTTTTTTTTATTATAAAGGATCAAATCGAAAACTGGGATGAAGAGTCGAGATGTGACATTGCAGAAAGGCTGGAGAGGATTCGAACCCGCGGTGCTGCACAACCTGTGGTCTGGGGGGCGCACGCTATAACCATTCCCCCACAGTGGCTTGGTGCACGACAAAGCACACATGCTATGATGGGGCAGAGAGTCGCAAGTTGGCTCATCCACAGCTTGGTAATCCCTCATTTCTGAAACTGATGCATTTACTTACTTTACTTATGCTCTTGGCATAAGGCATTGGAGCCTTCCTGTGGGTGTCTACCTTATCGTGGTAGGAAGGATTGCGTGTCACAATGACCCTGAAGGCTATGCCGTCTGGAGCATTAAAACTCCTGGCAGGTCCAACCACGGCGGACGGATAAAGCCTGGCAAGCCAGACCCAATGCATCGTCCACGAATTGCACATCGCTAGACTCAGCGTCTAGCAATGTGCTATTCGTGGACGAGGCATTGGGTCTGGCTAGCCAGGCTAGGACGGATAGTGGCCAGACAAAAAGACACAACCCCTTCCTAGGGTTAGGCGTTGGGCTAACAACCCCATCCTGTAAAAGAAAACTTGTTAGGGAAAAAAAGCTCTGGTGTAGCGGTTAAAGACGCTGCACCTAGAGGCGACCCACATTCATTGTAATGTAATGTCTTAGGCTCAGAGTGCCCCTCCCCGTTGGCTTTTCGCTGCTTTCTACCTCCGATCTCTAACCCAGTTTACTTATGCTGAAATAAACATGTTTAAAATAAAAACGACTAGTTACGTAATATTTACTTGTTAAGTGTTGGGCTGCCTGCTTCTCCCCATGTCATTAAATTGTCATGAATTATGACTAAACAGTATCACAACATGCCATACTTTGACTACACTTTACTCACATGACCGATATTTCAATAACTTACCAAAACCGAGACTTTTTAAAGCAAATATCTGACAATAATATTGGGGAGCGAAAATATTGTGCACCTCCATTCAGTACTTCTAAGATCTGCCCTAATCTAAATGGACACGACAAAAGGAACTTTCTGACCTGTGTGTTTCTTCTGATGCGCTTTGCGGGCCTTGGGACAGACGAAGTTCATTCCACAGTTCAGCTTAGAGCACCTGGAGGTGGCAAGAGGCAGACATGTTGAACACAACGGAAAATCCATTCAGACAAGAATGTCGGTCAAAACCATGTCTTTACATTTCTGCTGCACATTTTTAAAAGATAAAACACTCAATACTTGGAAAATTCAGATTACAGCAATGCAGTTGCCTGTGGACAAATGTTTACAATTGTAAACGATTTTTAAAAATATACTTATTTTTGCAGTCGAAGTTTGACATTTTATTTATAGAAAGTTGTGAACACAAGCTTTCCTTGGTAGTGATATATTTGAATAGACTGGACAACATTTCTTCAAAATGGAAATTAAGTGAAAAATGTTATCTGTGAATGAAAGGATCTATCTAAAAAAAGGTTTAGAAAGAGTTTTGGGAGGGCTTTATATAAGAGTATTAGAGATACTTTTGCCCACTCCGCCAGTATGTCTAAGAAAAGCAAGCATCTCTACTATAAAGCTAGTGGATGGGGCGTACTTGAACAAGGCAGTCTCTCCGTGAGTCTTCAAGTGAAGTTTGTACGCTCTACGTTTCTTAAACGTCAGCGAACAGCCGGCCTTGGAACACTGGAAGACAAAACGTCACAACGTTTAAAAGGTCTGGCTCTGTGGCACAGTCGATTAGACTGCTCCATCCACCCCCATACACTCTTCAGTTTTGAAAACCGATACAAGTACAATAATTTCAATACCGAGTACTACGATACACACAATCAAAAAAAAAGGAAGCCTATGTATATTTAATATATTATTTTGTCATGAATGTAGGTCAGTGAAGAATAGTCATTTCACAGTAGCGGCATCGGTTCATGGTGAGTATCGGGGCCGATACATCCCTAAATGTGTCAGAAAAAAGTGAATGCTCACTCTAGCCATTATGGAACCATTTAGGGTAGCGACATGCTTAATGTCTACAAGCCCAATGTGCAAACACCACATAATTGGGCAGCCATGCCGTGGGTTGCCAACAACACAGACGCCACTAATTGGTTTGCAGCATTAGGGTGAAAACAAATTAATCACCATTAAAAACCATAGTGTCCAAAATTAGACCAGAGGCACCACTCATCAACATGGGACAGATTTATATGGTCATAAATTAAGTTCCCTTAAAAATGTAGAACAAACAACTTTTTTATTTTCCAGGGACCAGAAACTATCTTTTAATGTTCTGGGACAGGAACATTTATTTAGAAACAACGGTAACGGTTTTATTTCGTTCCTCAAAGTTTTCATTGAAACACGGCGCGCCTGTCCCATATGCGTCCTTCCTAGCCGCACCCGCGAGGAGCATCAACTTGTATTGAAACAGGGTTTCAGCTGACGAATGAAATTAACAGTTACGGGAACAATATTTTTTTGGGTTCTTTCCAGTTCGGGAAAGTCAATTTAGTGGTGGAACTCATACCTGGAAATGTTATAATTCCGTTGGGAAAAAAATATTGTCTCAAAGCCCTGGTTAGAACAGTGCACTGCAAAGCAGCAGCACATATACACAGAGTCACGAGTTTGCCTCCACTCACCAACAACCAGAGATGGCAAAAGTACCGCGATTTCTTACTTTAGTAAGAGTAAAATAGATTTGTAAAGAAAATCGAGTAAGACTACAAAGTACTGACCCAAATATCTACAAGTAAAGTAAAAAGTACATGCTCTAAAATGTACTAAAAGTATTTTTGAAAGTACAAAACCTACATTTGCCTTAACACTTTAGAGGCAATATTTTTTTTGCTGGGCACACCTAAATGAAAACAACTTATTAACTGCTACTGTACTCAGTGCATTACCGATATACGTAGTCCTACCATGTAGTTACAGGGAAAAAAGTAACAACCTTGTTTTGGGAAAAGTAAGGAGTAGAAGTACTGATATTTTTGTTAAAAATCTACTGAGAAGTAAAAAGTACACAGAAAAAAGTACTTCTAAAAGTACATATACTTAAAAATTCTACTTAAGTACAGTACTTAATTATTTGCACTTTGTTACTTGCCATCTTTGTTACTTGCCAACAACTTTACTCCTCCCTGGTACACCCCCACACCCCCTCCCCCACTTTTCCAGCCAATCCTGAATAAGGCTGAAAATTGTCTGGAACACATTTTTTTAAAGAACACAACTTTTAGCAGATCTATAGATTTCAATCAAAGTGCTAAGTCTATGGTCCTTTAAGCGCCGTACTAAAACTAGCAACACTGCCCTCTGGTGGACCAACCTCGAAGTACTTTCCACCGTCTCCATGGCTGTATTTGAAGTGGCGCTTCAGCTTGGCAGGGTTTACAAACGTTTTCGAACAGCTGGCCGCCGAACAGCTGCAAAACACAAAATACGTTCTGTGGCGTTTACTACAAAACTTCCAGTTCTTACATTTTCTTCTTCAAATGCCTAAATGAAATAACATCCGTCCAGTTTGATTTGTTATGCAACATCGTTAGTTGGCCTCATAGAGGGCAAAAGAACCCAACTTTGTAGTTGTAAGATTTTACCTTACTCAAGTAAATAAGTATTGATCCAAATATCTAGAAGTAAAAAGGGCAGGCTTGAAATTTACTTGAAAAGTAATTTTGATCCGCACTCGCAGAGGGATGTTCTGACGGTGTGGTTATGTGTTCAGGCTCCACTATTCGATACTCTGATACAGTTATACTGATATTCGGGTTGAAAATCCACAAAAACTAAAAATCCAACACACTACTAAAAGTACTTGGAAAATCTACTCAAGTACAGTAACTGAGTATTTGTACTTTGTTACTCATGCCTTCCACTGTCCCGCTAGACAGTTATGGTATTCCAACCTGTATGGTTGATGGGGTAGAGTTTTACAGCATTCAAAGTTCAAACCTTATCCCTCTCTGGTTCCAGCCGGAAAGTTTCTCGCCTTTGCTGGATGCACCAGGGGGAAAGGTAAAATAAACAAAGACAACCGCCTACAGCCAACAAGCCATGTTGTCTTGTTAAGGCCCATTCATACCCTACGTGTGGCCAATTACGTACGTAATCCTGCCGTACGTGCCACGCGTTGCCGCCTTCATACCTCCGAGCGTCTTTTACGTTACCGTGTGTAACAACAGCTGTTTATACTCAATGGCGCCCCCACATTTTCCGATAGTATTGCTTATTGCTCAATTTCATCCGTTCGCAGGTAATCATAAGGTCCCCAGATCTTATTTTATTAGTCTCTCCAGAACCCCAACCGCAACAAAATAAGCGGATTGTTTTTTTGGGACTCAAACTTAAATCGGAATAGTTATTTCAGAATAGTGAGTGTCCCCCAAACACACGGCGTCATGACATGGTTTCATCTTGCTGCTTGGATGCACCACAGTAACATTCCATCTTCTGCAACAACCTGCCCATACACAGTACATTTTGCAGTGTTAAATGTACAGTGTCAAAGTTCAATGACTCAGAGTTATCACAACGGAGAGTATTTACTAGTGTTGGTGTTAATTTGCAGAGTTGCAAGGCACTGTCAATTAGTCTACAAAGCCTCGTCCAAAGCCCGGCCCTCCCTCAAACTTTAAAGACCGCCATTTTCATTGCGCCGTGACTCATGCGGCACCCGACCCTTGGCGCAGACCGAGCTTCGGCGTGGACCCCAGGGGTTTGGGGTCGAGGCGGCGCTGAGGCCGACTTGGCGCGCCGCAGGCCCTCATCGCCTTCGTCAGGTGAGATGCAGAAGCTCTTTACGGAGATGGCAGCGGTTCTACCCTCTCCGCCCTCCCCGGGCCAGACGGATAGAAAGTTAATTTAACACCAAATCTGTTAAGGACCAAACGTAAGGACCAATGATAAGGACCAAATGTAACTAAGTTTTGATTCAACACTAAAATTTACTCTGTAGAATACACCCAGGATTCTGTGTGCCAGGGGCTTACTTTTACTATCTGGCAGTGGCTACCTCCCAGATAAAGCCAGAGCGATAGCAAGAAAGACTTCTTAAAGAGTTCCAAGTTCAGTGCAATACTGAAATTGGTGGCAAAGTAACTTGCATTCAAAGTTAGTGGACATAGCACAGATACAAGCAGAGGCGAAAGGGTGAAACCCACTTAAAGCTCTGGGTTCCACTGTGCACCAAGGAGTGACGTCTCAGGTGAGCCTGGCGAGTGAAACGTCGACCGCAGCCTTCATGTTGGCACTGGGCCGGGCGCTGAGGAAGAGAGTGAAATCATAAGCTAGCCTGGTGTGCCAGTCTCAACACTATGTGCACTAAAGCAGTAAAGGCCCATTGATACCTCACGTAAAATTACGGATATGGATGGAGCGTTTCACACGTTCTCTCCGACGATTATGTACGTAAATTGACACGGATCCGGGAACCTTATGATTACGTGTGAATGGATGAAACGGAGCAATACTACCGGGAAAAAAATGTGCGGGGGGCGCTCGAGTATAAATAACTTGTTGCACACGGTAACATAAAAGACGCTCGGAGGTATGAGGGCGGCAACGCGTGGAACATACGGACGTAATTGGCCACACGTAGGGTATGAACGCCCCTTTAGGCGTTCACTCACACACAAAAGTGGCAAATCAAGACACTAAAGTAGTATGCGATTGTTAAATGGATGTCCCTGAAACGCTAAAGCATCAAGGACTATTGTAGACCCATTGTTCCTGGAGGATTCAATGGGTTCTTTCAAGGAAACCAAACTGACAGCACAGGGGCCTTGTGGTTCTCACAGTTGTCATACAAGGTTATGTCTCACACACAGTGCAATTTATGCATGTAGGAGAAAATTAAAGCACATGCAAATTGTAAAACCCTGACCATACACAGGAATAAAATCATTGACTATAGGGGAGTGGGGAGATTCTATTACTAGTAGATTTGAGTTTCTAAGACGGCGTCGATAATTGCATAAGTACATGCAATTCTTGTCAGATTTAAGAAATCTAGATTACATATTCACTCAATTAGCGTAATCTGATGACATGTAGTTAGTTACAAATGTATGCTCTGGAAATTGGAAATTGCATGCTTCCAATCTTCCCTCAGAGTTTCTCATTACCCATTGACTAGTCTGCTGTATTACTACTGATTCTATAATGTTGCGTTGCAACAAATAACATTTTGAAATTAAGCGACAACTAATGCAGCAATCAATTAAATCACCAAGGAATTGGAATCATAGTCAGCAGTTTTTTTGCTGAAACCACCTACAAATTTGAGATCACTTGATAATTTCAGAAAAGGGTTACAATGATTCATTATTATTGATAAATTAATATAAATTTCAAACTTAGCATTTTAATTAATTGTTTGTCTCCAAGTAATTAACTTAATTGTACATGCGTTTGCCTACGGGAACCAAATTTGATACATTTAAAGTAGACAATTCCTTATTTTGTGAGTATTTGTGAGACTTTCAAAGTAAAAATATCTAAGCGAATAATCTACTAATAGTTTCAATAGTCGGCAACTAATCGACAATTACAATAATCGTTAGTTGAAGCCCTACTATACTGACTGAGCCGAGATTGTGGACTGAACATCATTTCTCGTTGGTGATCAATGAAGTATTGATCAGTATTCTGAAGTTGTGTGGTTGAGCCCTGACGTGTTGCCGGGGTCTCAGGGTTCTCACCTTCCCCAGATGTTTGTTGAGGTGTTCGTCCAGACGCCACTGGCGGGTGAAGGTCGCTCCGCACTGCGGGTGACTGCAGTTCAACAGCTGGAGCTGAGGTTTCTCAACCTCCATCATCTCCTAACAACAAGACCTGGATCAAACAACAAGACCTGGATCAAACTTAGTTTTGGTGGAAAGGTGTTTAAACGTTAAACCCGAAGGACGGCACACGCGCTACACCTGCCGTTATGTAGCTCAGAGGCGTCCAAAACGGCGACTGGCACCAGGGGTCCACCGACCAATCAGGGACAGTCAGCAATTTACACCAGCCAATCACCTGTCAGGCCTAACAACAGTACTTCCGTGTTCAACGCTTTCGCACCTGCTACTTGATTTAGAAGATTTAAAACAATAAAGTATACAATCAGAATAAAATATTTAGAATTTACAATCAGAATAAACTATTTCGAATTTATACAATCAGAATAAACTATTTCGAATTTATACAATCAGAATAAACTATTTAGAATTTATACAATCAGAATAAACTATTTAGAATTTATACAATCAGAATAAACTATTTAGAATGTACAATCATAATAAACTATTTAGAATGTATTCAATCAGAATAAACTATTTAGAATTTATACAATCAGAAAAGTATTTAGAATGTACAATCAGAAAAGCAGAATCACTTTTATTGCCAGGTCGTGACACTGACATGAAATTTGATTTCGGACAATGCTAAAAGCCCAGAAAGTTAAACTTTGATTGTTGCTAGCTGAATAACTTTCTTTATGTCATGTGTTTCCTCATCGTTATGGTAGCTTATTTTGTGTGTTCGTTGCTGTATTCAGTGATTTCTTTATTTATTCTGGATATGTCAGCGACTTTGCATTTCACTCTGACAAATTACGTGGGCTTTTTTCATACCTGCAGCGTCCACTAGAGGGAAGACGCGGCCATTTTATCCAGCCTTCTTCTCCAGCCTCATGTAAGTCAAATGTTCGACTTCTGGCAGCAGAGGCGGTTGGTAGCGGATTATATTTAATCTGATTACAGCTGTGTCAATACAAAAAATATATAGATGTAGTCCCCTACAAGTATTAACTTGTATATCGAGGTCATTTTTGTGTATGTGCGTAGAAGGAAACCCATTGAGTTTACCAGAGATCACACCGGTTTCCATACGACGGACCACTCACCATTTTCGACCAAATCCCTTAAAGAAATTAATTGAAATGGATGGATTGTTGACTAGAAAATATTAGTTATATTTAAAAAGTTATCTACATGTAATACTTTTAAAATGTGGTAATGGCATCATTGATTATTGCAATTACAACTTCTTGGTGTGAAAATTATATGATTGACCTGCTGTTAACGGCTGCTGTTTTGAACTATTATCATCATGCTCATTGTGTTCTGCATACTCTCCTATACAACATGTCCTTGGGCAACGTGTGCTGAATAGTTGAACGATGCACAGTGGCACCGTCTGCTGCAAGATCATGTTCTAGGTCTCTGGAGCTGCTGTGTGGGTTGATTTTGGACTCTTCTCACCATCCATCACCTCTGCTTATTAACCTGCGCCAGGGCGTGGCCACGAAGCAAGTTATGTTTTTTAGCCGTGTTGGTTTGTCCCCTCGATAACTGAAAAAGTTGAGCACGGATCTGGATGAAATTTCGCAGAGTTGTTGGAAATGGCAAAAGAAAGAAGTGATTACATTTTGGTGCATTTCTGTAGCCTATAAGTAACATAGTCATACTTATTAACCAACTTACCGATAGATCGCTATTCAGTCATGTGACTTCCCCGTCCAGGGGCCGCTGGGAAATGTAGTTGGCATGTTCGCCTGTGGCGTCAATCGCGATCACGCTGCTCTACGAACACTTGCATTGATAATGGGTTGCCACGCATACTGCTAGCACTAACAGTACCACTAACTAACAGTTTTTGTACCACTACGGCGCAGGTTTGCAATCTCTGAGTGCTTCTAGTCTAATATTTTTCTTGGCATGCCACTCCAGGCCTTGACTACAACTGTGTTTGTGATCTTCCGTTTCCTCACTAGGTTCCTCAGAGTGAAATCTCTGAGCTAGCTTCTTGTATCGCTCCCCTAAACCGTGATGTTGAACAGTCTTTCAGGTCATCTGACTGTTGTTTTGAGGCTCCCGTGTTAACACTCTTCAGAGAAGATGCAAAGGTCAGATATCCGTTCTCCATGACCGGCTTCACCTGTGTGCGTAGTTCATGGGTCAATAAGCTTACCAAAAAATGTTACAAAAAATAGTGCTAAACATATTAAAATGAGCAAAACAACAAGTGTGATTTAGGCACCTGCTCTAAGAAATTATTCCACACTTTCGGTAAATCCTATGCACTTTTTACGTTTTTAAGTTTGTCTGATATATAATATTTTATTTATTTATTTATTTGTTGTAGTGAGGCAGAACCCTTAAATCGGGCTGGCCATTATAAGGTGCAAACAGAACAGCGGACAAGCACAGCCAGGTCACAACGTTTTTATTGATTTCAGCAGTCGGCTGGGTTGGACACTAGGGGTGTCACGGTTACCGGTGTGTACGGTAAACCGCGGTGAAATATTTTGACGACGAGGTAAGCGTCTGAATTTCAAAACGGTCAGTTATCACGATCGGTTACCGTACCGCACACCGTGACACCGGGAGCACTATCATCACCGTGCTAAATCTTTTGACAAATAACCTGTTGTAGAGGTATGTGTGTAAAGGAAGAACACAGCCTCTATCATAAAAGCTCTTTATTCTTCAAGAGTCAAAACAGAATGAGAATGGACCAAGACATACTCTGTGTCTTGGCAGACAGCGCTGTGGGTGTGTCCCTGACATCACAATGCACCCTGTGTCTTGGCAGACAGTGCTATGGGTGTGTCTCTGACATCACAATGCAGTTATGGAACTGGATGACACAGCGTGTCACAGAGTGTCAAGTGTGCATAGAATTTTCCCTAGAAATGCGAACCGCTACACTGTATTTTATTATTTCAAAAGATAATGTTCATCTCGGTGTGTTACAACGCCGTCCATGCGGGCGCCACTGGCGTTCCTTTATCACTCGTTCCCTATCTGAATTGAAAGCATGGCAGGAGCAGAAACAACAAAGACATCTGCCCGACTTCTAAATGGACAAAATCCGAAGTTTGCGCATATTTTTAGTCCATTACTATTATTATTATTATTATATTTACACTTATTCATTGTTGATTCGGCGATCCCGAACATGGTCTGTCAAGTTCCGTTCGCTCAGCGCAGCATTGTCCGCGGCTTTTCTATTCTATTTATTCCGGGTATCAAAGAGTAAAATTCTTATAATCGTGCCGCGGACATTGCGTGTTGAAAAAAGTCTGTTTCCTCACATGCTGAAACAACAACAACGGACCGCATTGACAACAACAGAGCGCAAGGGACACCGCTGTGATGTAGTGTGCGATTCCCAAGAAACTATTTCTTATCTTCTCTAGATTTTGATTTGGGGGTAAGAGGGTAGGGTTGAGATTAGGGGTTATATTAGGGTCTACTGTTAGGTGATTGGCACATGATAAAATGTTTGTTAAATTTGGGCTTGAATTAGGGATTAGAGTCAATCAGTCAAGGGGCACGTTTAGGATGTATGGATAATTTTGAGGAGTCACACTACATCATCCATTCCATAGACAAAAATGGAGCTGTAATGAACCACACAACTGTAGCCCAACAAGTGCTAAAAATAGTTTTCCTAGTTTTTATATTATTACTCAGAATTATGACATCATTATCTGTATAAAAATAATAACAGTCTATGTATGTATGTATGTATGTATAGTATTATTATTATTATTATTATTATTATTATTATTATTATTATTATTATTATTATTATTATTATTATTATAAACATTTTTGAAATTGCACATGAACTTAACAATTAACACAACATTTATATTAAATCCAATTCGATAATGATGACAAAGAGGCATTAATTTTTATCCAGGTGGAATATGCATTAGTTCTAGTTTAATAACTCAAAGTTACAATTTAAAAAGGTACAATTTACCTGCAGCAACATTACAACTGTAATGAAATACATTAATTTCCAGGTAGATTTCATTTCATAGACAAACTTGAAGTTTGTGTAATGGTTACTTTAATGTTTGTTTTTTTCCTCTCTTTGTCTTTATTTATTTTTTACACTAAGGGTGGAGCAACGTCGAAGCAAAAGCCATTCACTGGTGTGTTGCTGATGCGTGGACGATGCGTTGTTTGTGGCTCGGCAGACTAGATGCGTGGGGGAGAATTTTTATTTTTTTATACCGCGATAATACCGGTTACCACGATAACTTTGATCACGATAACCGTGACCATACAATTTCATACCGTGACACCCTTATCGGACACGTAGATGCAATAGTTGGTTATAGAGCGCGCCCACCGGACCATAGGTCGAGCAGTGCCGCGGGTTTTAATCCCCACTCTCCGGCTTTTCTGCAATGTCTCCCCCCCGACTCTTCATCCCAGTTTACAAAATAAATAAACATCTTTGTGATATTCAGTGAAAAACGCATCCTATGCACCCATGAGCATGATCACAGCCAAAGTGCTGCTCAAATTAAATATAAAATGCAGGAGGAAACACTGATAAAGTTGCAGGGCGAGCAGTCGTTTTGTCACAGAAGTCATGTTTTTGTGTTCTGGGAAGGGGTTAGGGTTAGATTTAGGGTTAACCTGTAATTCTGCAGTGAAGAAACAATTTTATAACGATGGAATTCAAACAGTGGGGAGATTGAGTCATTTGCAGTGGCAGGGCCAAGACTTAGAACAAACTGCCCACTCTACTCAACTCAAAAGATTTTTATATAGCGCCAAAATCACAGCCGAAGCTGCCTCAAGGCGCTTCACAAAAGTGATCTCGTTTTTAGATTTAAGGAATATAGCAGCTATTTACCTAACTACCTTTCAACCATGATTGCCCAGTTAAAGGACAGTAATTTGGGATTGGTTACAAAAAAGAGAGAAGAAAGAGGAGATCGAGACTTTCAATCAAACTCGATCTCGGCCTAGTTGAAAAAATACCTACAGTTTTTGATTAGTTGTTGTTAGTGTTAATTTGTTTTGATTGTGAACAGACCTCCTTTAACGGAGGACTGGAAGAAAGAGGAGATTGAGATTCTCAATCAATCTCCACCTCGGCCTAGTTGAAGAAATAACTACTGGTTTGATTCTTTGTTGTTGATGTTAATTAGTTTTGATTGATTAACAGTACTCCTCGTGTCAGAGGACTGACACGAGGCTTATCCCTGACCTGCCACATTTTAAATCTCAGCTGAAAACACATTTATTTAGAATGGCATTTATTATCCTGCAGAATGGTGAGTGTTGCTTTTATTCTTTTATCCTTCTTTTTCTACTGCTACACAGTTTTTATTACATTGTTTACATGCAATTCTTGTATTGTTTTCCTTTTGTTATGAATTTCGATGGTAGTTGTTTTACAACTACGATTAAACATGCAAGATAGTCGAATCGGCATTGACTCGCTGGCTAAATAGGGAAGCCACAGCTGCTAGCAGTCAAGCGTTAGCACTACTCTTCTTCGTGGCTTCCGCCCGAGACTGGCGCCCAGCGCCTTACGGGCATGGCGCCCTCTAGCTGCAAGTCTCAGGCCACAGCAAGTGGCGCCGGAGCGCCACCCATGACACCTTTTATGTAAAGCACTTTGGTTCACCTTCGGGTTGTGACAAGCTCTAAATAAACTACATTTACATTCACCAAACAACTTTGTGACGAAACAACCTGTATCCTTTGCAGGTAATGACACTATTACAGGATCGCCAGAGATACTTTCATTTGAACTGTGGGTATCAGTCCACCAGAGTTGTGTATTGTTCCCGAAATAAATGTAAACATGAATGATGAAATGATGAATCTAGACTAATCCAGAATATATTATGGTGAAGAGAGGAGCTCTGACAGTTTGTTGAAAGACAGTCGCAGTGCGAGTCACGCTGCATCACCCAAAGGAGTGAATCTGTTTCCACGGCAACCAAACACCCCCACATTATCCACCCTCATCTCAGCGACAAGTTGGACAACAGTATGAAGTCCTGACGAGGCTGCCATGAATTATGGCTACAGATAACGCATGTACTGCATAACTTAATAACCAATATGAGATAACTAGTTTTTGTAGTAGGCATAGATTTTGAAAAATCTAAATTAATCTCACACCATTTTGAAATCATTGATCCACACACAAATCATTGATTTTGAAATTGATCCACACACAAATTAACTCTCTCTCTCTGACTGGAAACATCCTCTGTGTGCTGCTAAACATTCTCCGTACACTCGCGGGGTTAGCTGCTAGCAGCCGGGCCGAGTGGAATGCACTGCTACCAGCAGGGCGCTTGCCGGACTCTCTGTTAGCAGCCCGGCCTAACGGGGCTCACTGCTAGCAACAGGGCCAAACGGTGCTCACTGCTAGCAACAGGGCCAAACGGGGCTCACTGCTAGCAACAGGGCCAAACGGGGCTCACTGCTAGCAACAGGGCCAAACGGGGCGCACTGCTAGCAACAGGGCCAAACGGGGCTCACTGCTAGCAACAGGGCCAAACGGGGCTCACTGCTAGCAACAGGGCCAAACGGTGCTCACTGCTAGCAACAGGTCCAAACGGGGCTCACTGCTAGCAACAGGGCCAAACGGTGCTCACTGCTAGCAACAGGGCCAAACGGGGCTCACTGCTAGCAACAGGTCCAAACGGGGCGCACTGCTAGCAACAGGGCCAAACGGGGCTCACTGCTAGCAACAGGGCCTAACGGGGCTCACTGCTAGCAACAGGGCCAAACGGGGCTCACTGCTAGCAACAGGTCCAAACGGGGCTCACTGCTAGCAGCCGTGCCGAACGGGGCTCACTGCTAGCAGCTGTGTCGAACGGTGCTCACTGTTAGCAGCCCGGCTGAACGGGGCTCACTGCTAGAAGCCCGGCTGAACGGGGCTCACTGCTAGCAACAGG
>OMKY01213717.1:0-15451 GCA_900302395.1 Bregmaceros cantori | reverse complement strand
GGGGCACCACATGACGTATTTATTTCATGTTTGCACTCATAAAATGGTTACACTTATAAATAACTAAATATATAATATGATAGTAATTATTAAAAATAATGTCATAAGAACAGTAATTATATTTAAAGATTTTGAACAATAGTGGCCTAAAGTTAAACGTCCTCCCATGAGTATCAATTGGACTGGCTCAATTGCGACAATGGAATTTTTCACAGAGGGGGCACTTGAAGTCTACTGCCCCGGGGCATCTCATTGCCTTAATGTGGCCCTGCAACGTACACCTCCTTGTTTCAGTGAATCCTAAGGTCATTCTTTGATGTCGGTAAGCTGTCTCACCTCCTTGTAATTCTTTGATGTCGGTAAGCTGTCTCACCTCCTTGTAATTCTTTGATGTCGGTAAGCTGTCTCACCTCCTTGTAATTCTTTGATGTCGGTAAGCTGTCTCACCTCCTTGTAATTCTTTGATGTCGGTAAGCTGTCTCACCTCCTTGTAATTCTTTGATGTCGGTAAGCTGTCTCACCTCCTTGTAATTCTTTGATGTCGGTAAGCTGTCTCACCTCCTTGGCAAATGAAGTGCCGTTGACCGGTGCAGGACCAAGTTTCCCACAGGTCTCTGTGTGCTGACCCACAGATATATACACACCGATGTCCGGACGAGGTGGCCTGACCGATGTATCTCCAGTTCCTGTGGGAGCCCAAACTTCCATCGGTCCACTCCCACACGTCCAGGAAGAGGCCGATCCAGCTTTGGGCTCCGTCCACCAGGGCCGCGATAGCCTGGATCTGACCCGAACTGGTGATGGTGGGCAGGTCGGCGTTCCTGTTCCGGCAGTACGCCTGTGCCTCCCTCCAGCTCAGCCGTTGACCTTGAGCGTGGAACAGTTCTCCATTTGCATCTGCGTACCAAAAGATAATTTTCAGCAAATATCACTGAAGAGAAAGATAGTAATGTTTATGAAACCACTGATGAGATCAAAGTCAGCCGTAAACAAGTTTACTTGTGTTGTGGCAGCGCATACTTTATCAGTCAGGACGGGTGCAAAATATGGCCGCCGCTTCACTTTCCATCTCGTCGCTGCTACGCTTGCTCGCTGTAAGCGGCTGTAAACGTGGCAAACTATCGCACGTATCAGCATGCAGGGGTTTCTATGTCTTTTTCATTGGCTCTTTCTACTCTTTAGAGCACATGTCCGTAGTCTGTTTTCTTTTGACTGTGGTATCTCTCAATAAAAGGGGGAGTTTCTTTATTCAGTTACTGCGTATTGCCGTGCTCCCTCTCATTTTGCTTCAACACTGATTGTGTTTTTGCTTCATGAAAGTGTAAATACAGTAATTGGTATAATTATCCTTACAAGTAAAATAATAATAATCGGCAGAGATGTGACCAAGTCCCTCTTTCAAGTCTCAAGTCTCAAGTCCTTCTTGGGCAAGTCAAGTCAAGTCCCAAGTCAACTCCAAGTCAAGTCATCATTAACATGCTGTCATTTTAGCTCCAGAATGTGATTTTAATAAAGTCAAAAGCAAGCAATAGTTTGGCTTTTATAATAGCATAGTTATGATTTTTTTGCTACTTTATTAAAATCAGATTCTGGAGCTAAAATGACAGCATGTTAATGATGACTTGATTTGGAGTGGACTTGGGACTTGACTTGCCTAAGAAGGACTTGAGACTTGAGACTTGAAAGAGGGACTTGGTCACACCTCTGATAATCGGGGTCCGCGTTGGCCGAGTGGTTATGGGCACCACACCTAACGCGACCCCATTCATGTTAGTGGCACTGTGTCTACCGCAGTGTCGCGAGTTCAAATACCCTCGTCGACTTGTCTGCAATGTCTACCCCCGATCTCCTCAACCCAGTTTCCGACTAATCCTATCCAATAAAGATGGAAAAACGGCGCTGACGCCGGAAAAAATAACTTTAAAAACATAAATAAATAAATAATAATAATAATAATCTTGGTACATAGACACTCACTAAGAAAAAGCTGTGTTTTATAATCTGGAGCACATAAAGAATTTGTAAGCCTCATCAATGTTAATCTGTGATACATGCATAAAGAAAGACAGGTTTCAGGTGTCTATGATATTATGTCTTCTAAAATCCTTTGCACTCACGTTGACAAGCAAACGTCAAAAGGCTGCCACAAAGTACATCGTTCCACCCAAATGCATCCGTCTCCACACATTTTTCTCCCGTCAGGGCCTCGTTCGGCTCGCCTTCTCTCCAAAACGTATTCTTAACGACGCCACTGCCGTCGGACCATTTCCACGTGCCGCCGTTGCCGGACTGCCTGAGGCCAACCCAGCCCCTGGCGTTGTGCTGAGCCAATATGTTCTGAAGCACCGTCGCGATCTTCGCCGTCTCGGCACTCGCAAGGTCGGAGTGCTTGACCTGACAGAAGCTCCGTGCAGCCGACCAGGACATTGACAAGTTGTAGTAATGGTAGCTCTGGGAGGCTGTGGCCAATGGGGGGAACCCACCTATGAGAGAGGAATGTCAACATGGTGAATGGTACAGAAGAAGGCCTCTGCAGTTGAGGTAACAGCACTGTTTGCAGGGACGCATTCAGCTTACAAAGCATTTAGGATGGGTCTCCAGATTTGGTGGAATGGGGGAATTATGTCCCTAGGAGGAAGGTTGCATGCCTGAATTACGAAGCCTCTGCATTCCGAAAGACATTTTGGCATATAATTTGCTGTGATGTAAAGTGTGAATCCAAAAAAACGCCTGCTTATTATGTTAGGGTCCCTCTAAAACCCTAACCGTAACCCTCACCCTAACCCTAACTCCCATCCATAACCCTAACCATAAACTAACCAAAATAAGCTAACAAAGCTAACAAAATAAGCAAATCGTTGTTGGGATTTGAACTTTATCGGATTTAAACTTTATCCCGGAACGGTGAGTTTCCCCTCCTCCCCCCATCGAAGAAATGAATGGCTATCAACCCCATGTACACCAGGGGGTAGCATGTGAAACTGTCTCATCAGCGTGGATAAAACGGTCTCATCAGCGTGGATAAAACTGTCTCATCAGCGTGGATAAAACTGTCTCATCAGCGTGGATAAAACTGTCTCATCAGCGTGGATAAAACTGTCTCATCAGCGTGGATAAAACTGTCTCATCAGCGTGGATAAAACTGTCTCATCAGCGTGGATAAAACTGTCTCATCAGCGTGGATAAAACTGTCTCATCAGCGTGGATAAAACTGTCTCATCAGCGTGGATAAAACTGTCTCATCAGCGTGGATAAAACTGTCTCATCAGCGTGGATAAAACTGTCTCATCAGCGTGGATAAAACTGTCTCATCAGCGTGGATAAAACTGTCTCATCAGCGTGGATAAAACTGTCTCATCAGCGTGGATAAATGCCCTCTTCCAGCCTTCTGTTCACTTCTCTCAGGCAGTGCATTTGGGTGCAGCATGATAGAGATGTACAGATTGCGGCTAAATCTGTGGACCCCGCAGATAACCGTGGATGGGGCAGATAACACGCCGAAAAAAATATACATATTAATTAAATGTGGGCAGTTTGCGGTTGAAGAACTAAAAAAAAAAACTTAAAGATACTTTATTTAGTCACACATACATGCATGTACAGTGAAATTCTACCTCCGCATTTAACCCATCCCTGAGGAGCGGTGAGCGGCTATGTGCACAGCGCCCGGGGGCCAACTCCAGATTGTGAGCCAATGCCTTGGCCATCCAATTACCGTAGGCAATCGACTGCTTTATATCGTCCCCTCTATGCTCTAACTCTTAGATAAGGGTGTCTACTCCCTCCACCCCCTATTTCTCCCGTTGCATTCTGGGAACTCTCACTTTCCCCTATGTGATCTGATTCTATTTTTTGCGCTGTGTCTGACGTTTATGCCGCAGCTCCCACTGGTGTCATTTTACATCCATGACATCAACATGTGACTAGATTCTATTACCCATCATTTTTAAAACCAGGTCATCAAGTTAGAATGTAATAGGCAATAGCATGGAAACATGCAGATGTTTTTTTTCTTATTGGATGTATAAATGATATGTTTTCTGATTTATAATTTATAAAATGCCTTCAAATATTTAGTCCACCACTGGCGATGGGTCATTAAGGGGCATACATGCTGCCCCTCCCCCACACACCACCAGCATTTCAAATGTATTTCCTAAGGTATCGTTTTTCATTCTTTACTGCTCGACCTATGGGGGACCAGCACCTTTTACAACAATAACAATTTATCTACAATGATGACGCACTGCATGGTTATAGAGTACAGAAACACTCACCTAGTAGAAGACCAGTAATGAAATGTACCCAGAAGTTGCAGAAGACCAAACTCGCATCTGGCCACAAGAGGAAAATACATCATACCTGGCTCATTGGAAATCACATTACAAGCCCAAGTCAAAGTGAAAGTTCGGCCAGGTTTTACACCTGTTGTCCGATGTTGGAGTCATCATTGAGGAGCTGAGTATCAAAATAGAATTCACTTCTAATTTTAATACAAATGTGAATAAATAAATAAATAAAAGCTGCAACTAATTGCATGGCCACCGAGCAAATTTTATTGACTTTATAATGTAATTTACAATGAGCAGGAATAGGCGCAAGATACAGAAAAAACATTCGGGCACCTTGAATACTGCACTTTGGCTTTTAATAATAATAACAATAATAATAATAATAAGCCACCTGGCGGACAAAATCGGTACTGCACCCACATTTATAACGCAATTTTGTTAGAAATCAGGAATTTTTTTGTAATATCTCCTCATGTTCTGGAGACTAGAACTAAAGAGTGGAAACCGGTAGAAACACACTTTTTCTTTTCTGATGATGAAACGAAAGTCTGAAGTTTTATGCGTTTTGTTGACAAGAACACAGAACTACATTTTCTATCTTGAAAAAAACACATGTTGAAAAAACCCTGGCACTGGGACGTGCCGAATTTGAAAATGGCCTGGCAGTCAATAAGTTAAAGGCAAAAAGCTATTTACTCAGAGAGTATCTACTTACAACTTACCCATTCCGCCGCTGCCTCATGAATCTGTTGCTTGGCACCGTAGTAGTCACAGTCGACTTTATACGGTCACCATCATAGTGGTGGTCGTTACGTGGACGCAGGATGCAAAGCACATGTAAACCCTGTATCCGCTTTGCTATTCACAAAGTGGACATTTGAATGCCAGCCTAGCATCCATTTTGAGCCAAGGCGAGCAAGGAAAAGAAAAAGAGAAAATTTAAGATGTTTCATATCCATGAAGCAGGACTGGGACCATTAAAAACCACCACTTAGATGTTTTTTTTAGATGGTGAATTAATCCATGTTTCACTTCTTTCTCATCAATTCAGACACCAAATTGATGAGACAATGGTTGGTAGTGTTTTTAGTAACATTATTCCATACTTTTTAAAAGTACAGTCTGTGATTAATATGCTTTTCTGATTCCAGAATGAAGCTCCATCAACTGTTATAACTCATAGACCATCATACTATAGACCCCCATTCTTAACCTGGGCCCGAGGTACCCTAGGGGTCCACGGGGACGGACACCCCAGTGGGTCCACGGAGAGTTCCAGAAAAGGTCTCAATGTGTTGGTATATGCATCATTGTTAACAGTGCCAACAGTTTTATTGTTAACTAGCAAAGTGATGGATTTTTCAAATGTTACTGCCATAGCATTGAGTTCCAGATACGAAAAACTGGCTATATTCCTTAAAATAAAGTTCCCTGAGATACTTTATGCCAGGAAAAGGGGTCTTTGGGTACAAAAGGTTAAGAACCCCTGCTATAGAAAACAGTTTCTTCCCCGCGGTGATGCTGTGTAACACTGAATACTCAGTATGTTATTAGCTATGTAAGCTTATTAGTACACCACCATGTCCCCCATTAGGGCAGCTTTGAATATCATTACTTGTATCAATTATATTATTATTCACCGGAGGGTCAACAGACCCCATGACCCATTTATGTATTGCTTGCATACTCAAATGTGGCAAATAAAGCTGATTCTTAATGTTAAAGGCCCAGCTGTCTGGCGGATGGGATGGTTTTCCCCAAGTCAGAGCTATAGAGGGTGGATTGCCCTAATGTGGGCCCCTTGTTGCAACTTCCTAATGTGGGGCAGTCAGTTGTCTAAAGAAGGACAATGGAATGTAGTGCTGAACAGTTGAACTTAATGTTATTTTTTTATTTTTCATTACCATAGTTTGCTTTCAGTATAGTTTTGCTGACATTCATCAGCCTAGGGAGGAGCCAAAGCCACTGGGGTTTAGGTGTCCCATATTAGGCAGTGGTCCACATTAGGACAATCCACCCTACTACAAAACTAGAAGACATTCCTTACTTTATAAATGTAGCACCAGGATTACGTCAATCATTACAAAATTTAAATAACTGACCGAACCGAACCTGTTGTCCTTGAATTTGAATTTCAATAATAATTCTCTCTGTCGTCAACATCCAGGACCAGAACCATGTGTCGGTAAAACACACAGAATTTGCAAATGTCACCTCTGACAGATGTCTTGGCTCAGGATGTTTGGTTAGTTACTGAAGCGACGACAGTGTGTGTGTGTGTGTGTGTGTGTGTGAGTGTGTGTGTGTGTGTGAGTGTGTGTGTGTGTGTGTGTGTGTGTGTGCGTATTTGTGAAAAATTCCTCCCATGATGCCAAGCCCCTAGTGAAATAGATGTGAAAATGGAAATCTGCTGGAGCTTCGTGCCCAAAACATTTACAAACATTTGTTAATGTTTTGTTCATAGTTAGTTACATTTTAGTTAATTAGTTACAACACGTGTTATAAATGCTTTATCAGCATGAATAATGGCCTGTTATTTTAAAGTGTTACTGATGTAATAGTTACAAAATCTAGTGTTTATTTGTGGTAACATTGAAAACAACTGTGCTGTGATGTTCAGGCTTTGCACCTCACCATAGAGAATGGATGGAGGAAAGCACAAACATTAATATTTGCAGAGGCATTCAAGAGCATTTCAGGCATTCTAGCACTACCGGTCAATATGGTTTTGTGGAAATTGATTGTCCTGGCTGGGGAGAGCGTAATATTAGCAGCAGGCAGTGAAGTTGAGCAAACATTAATATTTATTGACTGCTCAGCATCTTAAATACATTGGTGGACCTGGGATGAACATTAAATGAACAAAAAGCAATTAATACAAAAAAAGTACACATGATTCAAATTATTACTAAATGTCACATAAACAAATTAAAATGCATAAGCATGTGCATTCATTGATAAGCATGTTCTGACACTTCCCATTTTCATCTGTAATTATCATTTTACAACGCATGCTTGTTATATTATTTAGTGAGGTATGGCCTGGGTCATCGCCACAGCCAAAGTGGCGTCTCCATCGCACTGATGTTCACGGTTAGTGCATAACAAGTACGGAATGTTAATTAAGCTAACAACACTCAGTTAAATTATAAACATTAAAGGAAATAAAAAATCAAACAATACAAATCTAAATAATACAGTGCACTTACAGACTTACAGTGATCTAGACAGCGTTTGAGAAGATATTATTAAAGCCAATAATATTCCTAATTATTTCTTATTAACTTTGTTTTCATAATACTCCAACCATGAAGCATGTTGTATTTTACTGCAACATCACCATGGCATAAGGACACCAGCAGTAGTAGTAATAATAATAATAACAATAATAATAATAGTGGAACACCAGTATACTCGGGCACAACAGCATCACATACTGCATGTACTCACGAGTACCAGGATAAACATGAAAAAAACAAAGATCACCTAGTGACCAGGGTTTAATGACTACGCACACTCACAGTTCCTGGTAAGTGGCTGGAGGTCCTTATAGAATTCAGCTTGTGATCCGCTTTTGGGAAGAAGTCACTAAATAGATTGGTTGGTACTCAGTAGGTCATCAATTTCATTGAAGAACGCTGGTTTTACTTTTAAATGACAGACAGCTCTGTGCCATGCTCCATTTGTCATCTAGGACCATGATGACCATGTAATGTTAGGAGCAGTTAAAGGCAACAGCTTCTTTGGTACACGAGCACAAGGACACTTATTCCTGACACTCATGAGACTGGGCACCCCCTTGGCAGGGCATTCCGGTGCTTTTGTATCAACAATGGAGTAAACTCCGACAGAGCCATTGTCGAACCCGATGTAGACACATAAATCCTTACACAGGGCTAAAGTCATTGGAGCTCGGCTCAGGCGCAACACGCCGACTTTGTCGCCATCAGCTAGACGTATCACTGTGAGCAAGGACTTTCGGTGCAAATCACAGTGGCAGTGGTCAGCGAGGGGCATTTGAGATAGACACGCGGCATAGCACCCGGATGGATCCAAGCTCAGTGCAAAAACGGCGCCACTCACTGTCACCGAGCAGACGCAGTGTGTCCCAAGGTCCAAGAAGACTAGGGTGTCATGCTCCACAGACAAGAGGACAAATGTCCCTGCACAAGACGTCTGAATATCAATGAGCAGTTTCAGAGGAACTTGTAGTCTCACCGAGTAGGGCAGTTGAAACTGGCGGAGTGTGGTCCCATCAGTAACCTTCCAGGTATACACACCTCCACCCGATCCCAGCACAATGACAAAGTCTGATTGCTGTGGTAGCATATGAAATGCTACCACCTCCTCAGGATCGGATGCATGGTAGAATTGCTTGCTCACGGTACCAGACCACAGGCTTGTGGCCAGCAACGCTCCTTGGCTGAGGCCGACCAGGAAAGTGCTTTCTGCCGACACTTTGGCATTAGAGAGGTAAAGATGTATACGGCATGCAATTGCGCCGGTTTGCAGATTCCACACTAGTGACGGGCCCACCTCGCAAAGACTCACCCCAAATTTGCTGTTGGGGGTGATGACAACGTCCACCACATGGCTGGCACTGATCCGAAAGCTGTTGCGCCCTGTGTCCGTTTGCCAAACATAGATTTCTCTAGAGGACACAGTCACTAGATAGCGGCTGTCCACCGAAAGCTCCATTTTTTGGACAGGCTCCGCATGAACAAAGTTCAATTTGGGATTGCCTGTTTTCAAGCTCCAACCCCAAATGTTTTCTGAGCCATCCGCCGTATAAAATATTTTCCCATCTTCACTGATCATAACCTGCTTTATCGCTGATGACATTCTACCAGAAATGCTAGCAATCTGTATCATTTCAGCCAGCCACATTGTCAGACACCCTTGTGGTGTGAAGGTAATGAAACTGGTGGGTGTTTTGAGAAGCCGCGGAGCACATCCCAGGCTGTTTGCATCAAGGGAAAGAACACACGCTCCATCGTTTATCCTCCATACAAGGACAAGGGGACACAAGTCCAGCAAAGCCAGCAAGAGGTGTCCGTCTGGGGCTAGTGACGCATGAACGAATGCCTTTCCCTGTGGAGCCTGGAACTGAGTCCACACTACCCACTCATTTGTGTCCCACACCGTCATGTGCTGAGATGTGCACAGCAGCAATGTGTCCAGCTCATCGGAGTGGTCCACACTGACAATACAATTGTCACTCCCACCGCTGCAACTCGGCAGCATGAAGGCTGGTTTTGACTGTCCTCTGTCTACATTCCACAGAGTTACATTCCCGACGGAATCAACACAGGCAATGTCCCACGGTTCGTCGCAAAGAATGATGGAGAGTATAGATTTCTGACACGGGTTTGAGAACTCACAAACGGCCTTGGAGATGGTCAAGTCGAATATAGAGACTGCCCCCGTTTCCTGCCCACAGTAGATGTAAACACCATTGACGGAACATCCAACAGAGCTCACACAACTCTGACAATGAAATGTCAGGGGTTTCTTGCTGGTACTGTTCCACACACAAACAAATGGTTTGTCTTTCCACCAGATGCATAAATTCTCATTGCTTTCGGTGCATCCCTCAATCATGCGCATGTCTGGAATGGTGTCAATTTGCAGTGGACCTTCGATTTCAGCATCAGGTCCAGTGACATCCAATAGATAAAGTGAGTCACAATCTGTGGAGAGCAATATTTTTTCACCGCTATTCCTTACACGGTAGAACTTTCTGGTTTTACTGAAGCCGAGTTGTTCTACCTGTGTCCATGGGCTCTTCCACATCCAAGCAGAACCACTGTCTGTGATTCCAACAACAACATTTGTTGTTGTCAAAGAAACTTCGCTGGTAGAACGTTGGCCCTTGAGGGAGCAGTGAATAGAGTGAACACTGGTCAAAGCGGGGCAAAGCACGACGCCTAATCCACAGCCTTGTGTTCTTCTATCACGCTCAATGTCCTGAAGGTAGGCATCCAACCCAGTATGGACTCCTACATAAGGAGCAAGAAGAGTCTCCATCAGCATGGCAAGCTCCAGTGGAGAATCGAGGAGCAAACATGCTGAGGATTTCAAAATGTTAGCAAGCAAGGCTGTGGGAAATGCAATTTCATGTGATCTGAATGCTGCCATCAACAGTGTTATAAGGTCCCCCAAGAACCCTCCTTGAACCATAGCTTGTTGGAATTCAGGAGCCATGGACATTTGCTCCAACTCTTCCCACCTGGAGCACATCTGCAGGTGATGCGGCAACTCAAGGAGGACCCTTGAATTCACTCGACGTTCCTCTTTGCAAGGAGTGGATGAATGGTCAGAGTACCCAAAGAAATAGGGCTGGCATGCTGGTTGCCTGTCGATGTAGGCAATTTTCTGGGCAGTTTCAGTTGAGTCATTGTTAGACTCAGAAACCCCAGAGATCTCAAGCGGTTTAGTGTTTCCAAAAGCCCATCTGCCTTTAAAGTAGTCTGCCATCGCGGAATGGAGTTCCATTTTCAACTCGGGGTGAACAAGATACTTCTCGCTGACCACAAGGCCAAAATAACTGGACGCCCAGCACCAGAGCCGGGACCCTGAGAGTGCAGTCTTCCGGACAACAAATTTCTCCAAGTCGAGCAGGAGTCTTTCCACCTTTACCTGTGGTAGCCTAAGCTTGGATAGTTTGGCTCCTCGTCTTGGTGCATATTCCACCCTCAAGACCTCATTGTCATTGGACAGCAGGTCTGTGAGCTCAGCTTCTGTCAGGCCTGACTTGGACAGAGTAAGATAGGACAGGAAACGGTGCACCAGTGGCTGGCCATACTTTAGCTCGAGGAGATCGAACAAAGCAGAGATGGCTGCACGGACTCCATCTGGGAAGAAGGGTTTGATGACGTCCTCATCTATTGAGACAGAAAGAGAACGGCACATATTATGTTATATACATAATTTTGATGATGGATCATGCAAAACACACACAATATATACTTACATCATACTATGCCACGATATATATGTACAACAACAATATAACCTTTTTATAGAAATAGTGACCACACCATCACAAATATCACACTCAATATTTGTAATTTTTACATTATATTGTATGACATTTTATAAGTAAATGAATTGTCCAGCTAGTTAGGTTGGAATCTTCCACATAAGTCAAATGTCTCCGTACTGTATAGGCCTTGCGTTGCTCTTCACTAGGAACATTCACCCTTGGAGTTCCATGCTTTATATATTTATACTTATGTTGCTGTGCATTTTTCCCAGGCTAGGCAAGTATCAGCAAGGGCCGATGCACTTCATAAAAATATTAATATCAGTATATATACATATATATATATTTTAAATGCATAAAATATGTAATGTTCTTAAGGTTCAGAACTCACACAGTCCCTCTGAGGTAAATAGCACCTCTTGGGAAATGCTAATTTGTACCCTATCAGCACCTAAAATCTGGATTGGCACATTACTGATAAAACATGTCTTCTACCCTCTCCTTAAACATACCTGAAGTCCAGAGTGCAGTGTGGATGTGCAGCAGGTGTGGGTAGAGCAGTAAAGGACAGGAGTCCAGGGCCTGGTTGACCAGAGTTTGCTGGCCAGACGTCACTCTCCTCCCAGAGGTGCTGAGCAGGGACTCCAGCATCCTGGCTCGCTCCTTTCGCTCCACAGGTTTCAATTCCACAAGTTCACAGCCTGAGCCCTTCCCATCTTCATCTCCACCTTGCTCGCTACTTTGCAGGACAGCCTCGGGAGGCTTGTGTGCCAAGTGACCATTGGATGGGATGCTCGAGGAAGGAGGGTGTCGTACTGAAAAATGCCTTTGAGCAGCGTGTACCTCATGGACGTCGGACGTGGATAGAATGAGGCTAACATGAGACGGGGAGGGCACGGGCAGGCATTCGATCATCTGCTGGAAAGGGATGCTGGTGATTTGATCCAAGCCATCCAAGATGAGGACCGTCGGCTTCTTAGGAGTTGGGTGACAGGTGAGAAGCATGTGGAGATGTTGCTTGAGCTCGGTTAGTGATAGGCCAGGGTCCAAAATGCAGCGGTTTGGAATATTTAGGTCAGGTCTGGATGGACCTGGCTGGTTAGCCTTCTGTTCAGATGGTGGAGGTTGTTCAGGTCTGGATGGACCTGGCTGGTTAGCCTTCTGTTCAGATGGTGGAGGTTGTTCAGGTCTGGATGGACCTGGCTGGTTAGCCTTCTGTTCAGATGGTGGAGGTTGTTCAGGTCTGGATGGACCTGGCTGGTTAGCCTTCTGTTCAGATGGTGGAGGTTGTTCAGGTCTGGATGGACCTGGCTGGTTAGCCTTTTGTTCAGATGGTGGAGGTTGTTCAGGTCTGGATGGACCTGGCTGGTTAGCCTTCTGTTCAGATGGTGGAGGTTGTTCAGGTCTGGATGGACCTGGCTGGTTAGCCTTCTGTTCAGGTCTGGATGGACCTGGCTGGTTAGCCTTCTGTTCAGATGGTGGAGGTTGTTCAGGTCTGGATGGACCTGGCTGGTTAGCCTTCTGTTCAGGTCTGGATGGACCTGGCTGGTTAGCCTTCTGTTCAGATGGTGGAGGTTGTTCAGGTCTGGATGGACCTGGCTGGTTAGCCTTCTGTTCAGATGGTGGAGGTTTTTTGAGCTTTGCGTAGGCTGAGGAGGCTGGTGATTTGTAGCTGCAAGCTAAATGGTAGCACAGTGCGACCAGGAAGGACTTTGGGGATGGGTTTGTGGCTGTGTTGGCAAAATAAGGAACTATGACAGGCTCACACTCAGGAAGCCATGACTTCACCTGTAAGAGACGAAAAAAACAAAAGATAAAAAATGTAATTGTTGCAAGCAGTGAAAAAAAAAACCTTGATGGCCATTTGGGTGATGTGAGTATTTCTATGTTGTTATGACCGTCCTTATTGATGAGTTACAGCATAACCCATTACTCTGTTCTTTCTTCTGCTGAGCCTACTGTGATGTTCAGTTAGAATTGGGGTAGTGTCACATTAAGGAAGTTCAAAGGTTGCAACCCCCAGAGCTGGACTGTGTGTACAGGACTTACGAATGTATAAATAAATGCGGCGATTACAGTTGCAAAGAATATTCCTCGTCATCCTTACGCAGGTGGGTCATTACACCTACAAAATCATTTACCCCTTGGGGATGAAAAGGAACCCGTTTAGCCATCAGTCATTCCTCTTGGTGATTATACTTCCGTCTCATTTGACAAATAATTTCTGACCACAATTACTGATGTCTTCTTGGAATTGTGGGTAATTGATGTCAGATTAAGCATACCTGCTGACTGCAGTATGCAAGCAAACAGCTCTTTCCAGCGCATGATCCACCAGCCACCACCAGAGGCCGCTGTTTGTCCCGTATTTTCAGCACATAGGATTTTATCTGAAACCACAATTCAATATTATTATTGGTGCTGCCGTCTAGTTGGACAATCCCTCAACAGAATGTGATACAGATCCTTTTTGGTTGTGGAAGCGCAAGACTTGAGTTTGTAACTGTGCAACATGGGCCCTAAAAAGACAGATGCTATGTTGCTACTAATATTGCTCTGAATCTCCAAACATAATTAAATGTGTGCCGCAGTAGCTCGGTCTTTTAGAACGGTGCACTGCAAAGCACATGTACACGTAGAGTCGCGGTTCGCTCTCCCTCACCGACAGCTTTGCCTCTTGTTTCCTTCCCCTAATCTTGAAAATTGCCTGTAAGACAGCCGTTTCTGAGCGTGTCCAAAAACTCATACAGATTTGCGAATACACACAAATATTACTCATCTCCCCAATTCATGTTTGTGGATATGCTTAAAATATTAATTGGAAATAATTTTTAAGCTCTTATGAGTATATAACGAATTTATAAAAACTGTAAAAATGTTAGGTTTTGTCGTAACAACATAATATACACTCACTTTGTGCTCTTCAGCCCGTGGCACGCTATACAGACGAGAAAGTGCGAGACACATTTCATTTTGAGCCGCACGCTCGCCAGTCAGCAAGAGGTGGGGCCGGGAGGCCGTCGAGGAAGGGCCGGCGAGCAGCAGACCCAACAGGTCGGCAGACACCTGACGACAGAGCGACTCTGCGTAGGCGCGGCGGCGGCCTGCTGTGTAGCCGTGGCGGGACGGACACTCGGTGGTGGTGGTGAACACCCGCAGCTTGCTGGACAACACCCGGTTTGGGAGCAGTTCGTCACAGAGCTTCACCAGGAGCTGGTCCTCAGACGGCTACAGGAACACATCAACGTCAGGACTAAGTTCAGGTGTATGTCCTTTCCTTTGAGACGTGTACTAGAAGTTCCAATTTTGTTGGAAAGTAGTCTTTTATAGTTAGACGTGGTTTGTTACTTTAATCAGGCTTTTTAATCAAACAATGCATCGACTATAAGACGTGCACCATGGTTCTAATGAGGTTTATCTATGAAGAAAGACCCAAAGAAGGCCAAATCCGATGTAACCATTGTCAGTGGAATCATTTTCACTGACAATCACATTTCAAAGTTTCCAAAGTCATCCCCCGTTCTCCAGTCAATAAAATGGGAAAATGGAGCCGAAAAAATAAATAAAAAAAAAGAATGGCGGAATAATCTGTGTACTTGACAATGAATCTACTGTGATGTAACAATCAATAGTATAAACAATATATGCATGAGAGGTTAAATAAAATGTAAGGGTCCAGCCACCGAGCTAATTTTGTAGCCTACCAGTGATCGTGGAGTGAGCTTTTCATCCGATGCTTGTGGACTGGGGTTCTCCTTTTTCCACACTGCAGGGTCCAACAAGATTTCAGGGTCTGGTTGATGTGGTTCGTTTGGGGTACTTCTAAAAACAGGTAGGATGGTGTTACTAATTACTAAATACTAATTACTAAATACTAAGTAACTCAAACTAAAATGTTCCAATAATTAGCGCTAAAGATATAAAAATCTGAAATATCACTGTGTCAGTTTTCTATATGATATATCTAACTGTGTCAGTTTTCTATGATATATCTAACTGTGTCAGTTTTCTATATGATATATCTAACTGTGTCAGTTTTCTATATGATATATCTAACTGTGTCAGTTTTCTATAGGATATATCTAACTGTGTCAGTTTTCTATATGATATATCTGTGTCAGTTTTCTATAGGATATATCTAACTGTGTCAGTTTTCTATATGATATATCTAACT